>CAVNYN010244908.1:0-16349 GCA_963692815.1 Nyctanthes arbor-tristis | reverse complement strand
GTAATAACCCGACCTGGGACAAAAGCACCTTGCTCTTTCGAAATAATATTGGAAATGACAGTCTTCAAGCGGTTCACGATCGTTTTTGCCATGATTTTATATAGCACATTGCAAAGAGAAATAGGCCTCAAATCATTCATGGTTTCTGGAATCTTCTTCATAGGGATCAAGACAATAGACGTGTTGTTGAGTCCAGTAGGAAAACTGCATTGAGCAAGAGAATCAAGACAAACCATAGCAATATTTTGTCCAATGATATCCCAGTGCTTCTGAAAAAAAAAGCTGGGTTCATCCCATCGAGGCTGCCGGATTTATCAGGATGCATGCTAAATAGAGCATCGTGCACATCTTGGACCGAGTAAGGAGCTAACAAAGATTCATTATGAAGGGGTTAATACAATTCTGAATATGAGATAAAATAGAAGAAGAGGTAGAAACACCTCTAGAAGAAGTAAATAAATTCTGAAAATAATTCAACATCAACTTTTGCAACCCATTATTTTTATTGAGCCAAACTCCATCTTTGTTTCGCAAGTATTCAATCGTATTTCTCCTTTTTCGAGCCGAGGCCGCTGCATGAAAATACCGTGTATTGGAGTCTCACTCCTTTAGCCAGAATTTTTTCTCCTGTTGTTTCCAATATATCTCCTTGTGCCTCAAAATAGCATAATACCTAGCTTGAGTTTTATCAAACATTGAGATAGAGACAGTGTCCCGTCTGTCCCGCAACCAATCCATCACAGCTTTACAAAGACTGATTTCAGCATTAAATTGGCACCTCAACCCTGAACTCCAATGTAGAACTTCGGCACCACAAGCTGAAATGAGATCTTGAACAAGAGACCCTTGATTCCGCTCCCAACTATCCTTCACAACTTCCTTGCAACCAGCCTCCTGTAGCCACATATTTTCGAACCTGAATCTTTTGAATGCACTACGTGTGCCAGAAACGTTGGGAAGCATTAGAAGAGATGAATGGTCAGAAGTAAAAAGGCCCAGATTTGTCACTGTTGCATTGGGAAAAATATGGCGCCAATCTTGATTAGCAAAGGCCCGATCCAACTTTTCTTCTACCCAACCACTAGTGCCTCTCCCTCGAACCCATGTAAACTGATAAGCTTGCATTCCCAAGTCAATCAGATTGCTATCCTCAATTGCCTTACGAAATCCCCTTATAAGCCATGTTGCACTTTATGTTCCTCCAATCTTTTCCTTCGCATTGATAATGTCATTAAAATCTCCAAGGCAGCACCATGAGAGATGAGAAGCCGCAGCTATCTGTTCGCATCAAATTCCAACTGTCACGACATCTCCCTCTCGCTCTGGAAATCCATAGAACCCTGTGAGACACCAACGTGGCTGATTCGGAATGTTTACCTCAACATCAATATAGTTTCTAGATAAACTAAGAAGAGACGCCATGCTTTTGTCCTTCCAAGATAATGCCAGCCCACCACTGTGCCCAACGTTATCGACCACAAGAAGGCCTTAATAACAAAGCTTATACTTAATAAACTCCATCCAGGAATGTCCAACCAAAGTCTCAATCAAAACAACGAAGTCAGGCTTCTTACTTTGCACGAAGTCCAAGAGGACCTAAACTGCGCGTGGGTTGCCTAACCCACGGCAGTTCCAACATAGAGTACTCATAATTCTCGGTGGGCCAGCAAAGTAGAACCCACCAATAATCTGTTTTTTGAATTTGGAGTCTAAATTCGGGCCAATCCAGCATCTGACCTAGCTTCATAAGCATTGAATGAATCGACTGTCATTGACTGCTCGTTTCCTTCCAGAGTTGTCCCTTCTACGTCTTTTTGGGTCTACAATTGAATCCAGCCCATCTTCTGCGTTAACCAATTGGTCTTCAGAGCCCATTTCATCATTTCCATAACTCACTTATTTTCCTTTCTGAGTTACAGATCCGCCACCTTTTTTAGGGTCAATATTCTTGCCTTTATTAGCATGAATTATTGCTACTAATTTGCCACGAATCTCCTTAATTGATTCTTGGTTGGAAGGTTCTCTCATCTCAGCCGATTCTGCCTCGTTTCCAAAATTATGCATGGGCGACAGATCTCCTTCTTCTCTCAACCACTTATCACGGGAGCTGTCGGTTTCCCGTCAAGGCGGAACACGAAGACATGCACCCCAATCTTTCCTCAGCTCTTCTGGTGGAGTAGTAAAGTTGTTGTCGCAAAACTGCTCCGAGTGCCCCAACAATCTGCGGTAATTAATAGCAAAAGATGCTAAGTTTCTCGCATTTAAAATGGACAACCGCCCACTCTCTTCCTGATTTGATCTTCTTGCATCTCTTCAACGGTAACCGGATATCAACCAGAACTTTTACCCTCCTAAAATCTCTCCAAATGCCAACATTATTTCTTGCATCATACTCAACAAATCTTCCTATGAAATCTCCAAACTGTTTGCCTACCCTTTCCGTCATAAACCCTACTGGCAATCCGTAGATAAGCACCCAAAAATGCACATAAAAGAGTGGTATCTGAGTAGGAATCTCCCCCCACTTTTAATCGATGGAGAATTAGCAAATGGTTGTCAAAAGTCCAAGGAGTCCCTTCAAACATCCTCTTCATATCCACCTCACGATAAAACTAGAATAGGTAGCGCTGGTTCCTAATCTCTTTCACACTCAGTCCTCTGCCCGACCTCCATAAACTTGCAAGTCTGTTCTTCATGGAGCTAAAATGTACCGGACGGCCTGTTAAGAAGCGTCCCCGTAGGCACAGGACAATAATCGCTGGGGGTTTTGATGCTGTATCCACTTCCAAATCAAACTCTTCTTCCTCCTCTGCCGAAATATTCATATTTGCAAAGTTCGTCTCCACTGGAAAAAATGTTTAGAAAAACAATAACACAAACGGGAACAAAAGTCGAGATTATGAAATCGATAAAAGTCAACAAAGCATCTAACCAACGGGAGAGAAAAACCATACACTCTCTACTGTGAGAGAGAGAGAGAGAGAGAGAGAGAAGAAGAAGAAGAAGAAGAAGAAGAAGAAGAAGAAGAAGAAGAAGAAGAAGAAGAAGAAGAAGAAGAAGAAGAAGAGTATAAAACATTAACATATATTTAGAACCAAATAGATTGAAATAAATTTATCAATCAATTATTTTGACATTTGCGTACTTGCATGAACTTTAAACAAATTGATCATTACAAAATTATAGAACATTAATATAATGTATTGAACATGACGAATCAACATTTCACATCCACATTAGCTTAATAAATAGAAAAGCTGATATTTGAAGTGTTGATTTTAACTGGTTCTCACTATAAAACCAAACACATTAGAATGGATAAACTACGTTTCATTCCTTCAAATTTGAAATTCCATACTCTTTATTTGAGAAATTGATCTTTTTTTTTTTTTTTACATTGAAAAAGTGATATTTTAATTTTGTACTTTTTAGTCCTGAAGTAAAGTGTTTTTAGAACAAAAATAAAATACGTGAAAATAAATCCAAGCAAAACAGTACGTAGAGCTTGTATATTTCATAAAACATGTCAACAAAAATTATAACAGATTTCTATTTGGAAACATAAATAAAATGCCAACCAAAATATTCTAAAAACATGATTCATAAGAACTAGGAAGTTAAACTCTTGTTCTCTAGAGCTTTCTATAAATGTAAAAATTGAATAAAAATTGAACTTTTTATACCAATCATGTATTCTACACACAAAACATATTTTCACAATTTCAGTAATCTTTTCTTATATCTTCACCACACATTCCCTAAAAAATCAACTTTTATAAATCAATTCTTGAACATAAACTCCAAAGAAAAAGCATTTTTGGACCCTCTTTTCCAAATTTGCAAGTTCTCTTTTGTTTAATTAATAAAAGATTATAATGAGATTTCCTTCACTTCAAAGCACAAAAAGAAATGCATTGATATCTGTCAATTTTGAAAATTCTTTATAATTAACTTAGTTTCCAAGCTGAAGTTGTCTTCTTTCTCAAATTTATAGACGGTTTACTTTCAAATAATAATAATAATAATAATAATAATAATAATAATAATAATAATAGTCACTCTTCACTACAAAAGCGATATTCTAGTATTTTCTTTCTTTTTTTTTTTTTGACAGGATGTTCTAGTGTTTTCAAAGGTGCAAACCAAATATCTAACCTTTAAAATTTCAAAGGAGTCCCTCCACATTTTTGAAAAGTAACAATTTCATCCATAACGTTTTTTTTCAAAGACCATAGGTCTCTAACCTTTAAAATATAAGCACAAAAGGTCCTTATAGATCAATTTTCGGTGATTTTTACCCTTCACTTTTTATAAAAGATAATTTTACAATTCATTTAAATGAAAAAGTAAACAAAAATTTTAAATTATCATTGAGATTTCTCTATCGTATTTCTCTTTCACACACTTGTATATGTTTATGTGTATATCGTCTTTCCATTCAAGATCGGAAGTCAAACAACATATATGCATTGACAAATGTATTATCTTTTTAATTTACATACCTAACAGCACTACCGTTGTCATAGTTACTTTCAACAATGAAATTGTTATTTTTTTACAGCAAGTGCTAGAGACTTTTTGTGAAATTTACCCGAAAAATTATTATATTTTAATGAAAAAAGTTAGTGTACAGTATTATTGTTATTATTATCGAAAATGGGCCGTGGGTAAAAGCTGCGTTTCATGTCCTACGCGTGACGGCCTATTCGCATCTCCTCAAAAACTTCCCTCCAACTCAACAACGAAAACGAAAAGAGGGAAAAAAAAAAAAGAAAAAAAAGGAAAAAAGAAAAATAGAAACCAGTTTTCCGTCTCTGAGATTTCACGATTCTTCCCGGAATACCCCTAATTCTCCGGCACCGGCGTTTCCGCCCCCTTCTCCGGGTAGAAGAAAGTTATGCTTCGTATTTATAGTAGTATATCCCGCCGGAATATCCGACTTCCTCTCCTCCGCCGCGCCTTCTCTTCTTCCGGACGAAACCCAGAAAACTCTCTAGATACCCTGAAAAATCGGAAGAATTCCCAAAATGTTCCTCTTCCACCCGCCGTCCACGACAAGAATTATCACCCAGCCCCTCTGTCATTCTCCCCCTCCACCGCCGTGTTATCTAGAACTTCCATTCTCGCAGCCGTTTCCGCCACCCTATTGGTTGCTTCCTGCGCGCTTATTCCAACTCGGGACGATAACTTTTCGGGAGGCGGTGACAAAAAATCGTATGTGTTGTATAAGGAAATTGAAAATGCGATAGAAAAGTCAAATGAATCACTTAACAAGATATTGAACAGAATGAGGCAGACTGGGGTAGCGGCGTCGGTGCTGTGGCAGTCTTTGAGGTCGGTTATGTCGTCTGCCAATCACGAGGCTCGGGCCGGATTCGAGCTGCGGGTGGCAGCGTTGTTGGCCGACATTGTAGCCGCAAGCGAGAGCCGGCGAGCGGCGATTGTTGAGGCAGGAGGGGGTAAGGTGGTGGATTGGTTATTGGAGACAGTTGCCGTGCCTAAAGAGGGAAATGGGACGCAGGCCGAGTCTGCCAGGGCATTGGCGTACTTAATTGCTGATGCTAATGTGAACAAGGCCGTCTTTGCACGGCCTAATGCTGTTCCCAATTTGTTGAGGTTTATTTTCTCTGCTCAAACCCAACGAACAAAGAAAGTGAGTGCTTTCAATATATTTTCATTGGTGTTTTGCCTGTTGGTGTACTTCTATCTTGACTTGATTAAATTCTCTTTTAGCCTATTAACATTTCTTAATCAATGATTAATCATTTAAATCATTTGGTGAAGGGACTGTTTATGTCCAGGATTTGCAAGTAATTAGTAATTATAGTATGAAATGTGTCAGGCAAGCTAATGCTGTTCCCAATTTGTTGATGTTTATTTTTCTCTGCTCAACCCTGCGAACAAAGAAAGTCAGTGCTTTTAATACATTTTCATTAGTGTTTTGCCTGTTAGCGTACTTCTATCTTGACTTGATCAAATTCTCTTTTAGCTTATTAACATTTCTTAATCAATGATTTGTCATTTACATCATTTGGTGAAGGGACTGCTTATGTCCTAGGATTGCAAGTAATTGGTAATTATAGTATGAAATGTGTTAGGCAATCTTGATACTTGATAAAGAATTTGGATGTTGGTCAACATTTTGTTAGTTTTTATTGTGGGTTGGGAAAATTGGAAGGGAGAATTATAATAATGTTATATTTCCATTTATGGTTTTATCTTTGAGACAGCATTATGTGAAATTGATGAAGATTGTGTTTTCGGGTTAATTTTGCTTTGTTTTTATATAGACATAGCCATACAGGTCTGGTTAATATTGTAGAAGAAGTTGTGGGAATGTAATACCATTTTCTGGACCATGGTTTGCTTTGTGCGACAAATTAAGGAATGCTAGTGTTTTTTAACAGCATAGTTCAGTAATATCTGGCCTTGCGGATTATGGAGTTTACATGATGTTCTTTTACTGATTTGAATGAGGCTTATTAATATTCTTTAACACTGATATACCTCATCTCTGTGGGAGCAGCAGTCTGGACGTAGTTCATTAGATGTTTATGATTCATTGAAAGGAAGGAGCATGCTTGTTGCAGCAATTATGGATGTTGTCACTGCCAATCATGATGCCGTGGAAATGCTGTCTGTTAAGCCCTTGCTACCAGAAAATGCTAAGATGAGAGATATTGCAGCAGCCATTGAAGTAATTGAGGAGGGAGGAATGCATTGGGATGAGCAACATGGGGAAGAAGATGATGATAATGGTGACCAAGGAATGAAGGGTATTGGAATCAAGGTTCTTGGAGGCACCACGGTATTAGGGCTTTCACGAACGAGTGGGTTTGTAGAGATGGAGCATTCTGATTCCCATCATTCAAGAATGGAGAAAAATGTGCCAAAGAATATCTTATTCAACAAAATAAAAGAAAATTCTCCAACGCAAGAAAATTTATCTTCTGCAGTTGTTCCTGGCCTTTGGGATGATTTACATTCTGAACATGTCGCTGTTCCATTCGCTGCATGGGCTCTAGCAAACTGGGCAATGGCATCTGAAGTTAATCGTTCTCATATTCAGGAACTGGATCGAGATGGACATGCTGTTATGAGTGCTTTAATGGCACCTGAGAGATCTGTAAAATGGCACGGGAGTTTGGTTGCTCGGCTGCTGTTAGAGGACCCCAATCTGCCACTAAATGAATCTGTTTCTGAATGGAGTTCCAGTCTTCTTTCTACTATTTCTCATGCAAGCAAAACTCAGGACATTCCTTTGGCTAAAGTTGCTTTGTCTGCATTATTGGTTGCTATTGAAAGAAGCCCCAGATCCCGGGAAGTTGTTATGAACAAGGGTCTTCATTTGATGAGAGAGAGTGCAAAAAAAACGTTGAAGCATAAAGCTGTCCAAGAATCATTGGCGAAAACTTTGGAATTAATTTGTTCTGGGGAATTGCATATGTCTCTTGAAGAGAGTCAGAGATGGTCGGCCATTCTGCTTCCTTGGGTATTTGATAAATTCAGTTCTGAAGCAATCCGTTCTTCAGCAATAAATATCCTTTCTTATATTCTTGAAGATTATGGGCCATCCTCTGTACTGATATCCCAAGCATGGTTAACTCTGTTGCTGATAGATGCTCTGAGCATAAGGAAAACAACCTTAACAAAAGGAAATGCCCAGCTTACAAGCGATAAAGTTAAGGTGTGTAGGTGAATACTAGCTGACAAGTGACAAATTAAAAATTACACAACTTTAAACTGAGTTCAACTTTTGTGACTACAGTTTTTTTCCCTAGAAATTTCTTTTTCTTTTGTAATTGAATTGATGGAAGTGTATTAATGTTTGCAGACACAAATCGATCAGTCAAATGTTGTTTCTGCTACCCAGACTGCAAATCAGTTGGCCAGTGCTGTTGTTGGTTTAGCAAGAACACAACTGGAGGTAACTACTGATGGTGATGATACATTCCCATTAGCTGATCTCCTTTCACGTGAACCGTTTGCAGGAACATTTAAGTCTCTTAAGAAAGAAAAACCTTCGAAGATTAGCGCTGCAGATTCTGCTTTGGCCACCCTAAAGGGGATCAAAGCTCTGACAGAGATATGTGCCGATGATTCGCTTTGTCAAAACAAAATAGCTGACTTTGGTGTCCTGTGTTTACTTAGACGCCTCTTATTGGAAGATGATTATGAGCAACTAGCTGCAATTGAAGCATATGATGCATCAAGGGCCCTTGAATCACAGGATCCGTCTGCCTCTGGTGAGTCTTCTGGGGTTGACGAGCATGGTCCGTTGAACTTGCAAGTTCCAGCTACAGCTCACATTCGAAGGCATGCAGCTCGACTGCTGACAGTTCTTTCAGTTATTCCTAAGGTCCAGAAAGAAATTGTGGAAGATGAACCTTTGGCCAAATGGCTTGAGGAATGTGCCAAAGGGCAGATTCCAGGTTGCAATGACCTTAAAATTCAGAGTTATGCCCGGGCAACATTGTTAAATGCATTTTGTTGTCAGGAAGCTGGCGGAAATCCTGAAAAAGAGGGTGCTTCTGATGGGAGTCATCTGAACAAGAAGGATGCTTGCAGTCACTATGCTGACATGATATTTTTAATTAGTCCTGAATTACCGCATTGGAAATGTATTGAAAAAAGAATGCCAAACTCTGCTGATAAATCATCACCTGGTGGTGATGATTTTGCTGAGAGGGAGGATGGAGCTTCGAGCACTGATATTTCTCCTGCTTCAACATCTGGATCTATAAGCTGCTCAGAAATGGAGTTTCCTCCCCTGGATGTTGTCTTTGTTCATGGTTTGCGTGGGGGACCCTTTAAAACTTGGCGGTTATCTGAGGACAAGTCATCGACGAAGTCTGGTCTTGTGGAGAAGATTGATGAAGAGGCTGGGAAACAAGGAACTTTTTGGCCAGGGGAGTGGCTTTCAGCTGATTTTCCTCATGCCCGCTTATTTAGTCTCAAATACAGGGTTAGTTTGGTTCAGTCTTTCTATTCTAAGATATTGCAGAACCTTTACATGTCTTCATCTAATAATTTAGCATTTCATTTAATCTGCTTCCATGTAAAATAGGAACTGGCTTCTTTTTTCAATTTGTTGTATATGAATTAAGAGGCTTTCACTGAAAATTTTTAACCTCTTCTGTATCTGATTCTGATCTACTGTTCAATGCAGACAAATCTTACTCAGTGGTCAGGGGCAAGTCTTCCTCTACAGGTTTTCATATGTTTAACTCATTGATGCATGTACTCCTGATTATCTTTTGTTCTTTAATTGCACATGTGAAGCTTGATGACCTTTGCCTTGGATGGATAGTCGTGTACCATAGTGTGGTATCATAATTAGGATGGCCTTTTTATCAGCATAGTTCTATTATCATGTCAAGATTAGCTTGCAACTCTCGACTACTTTTCCAGAAACGTATTTGCACAGATCGTCATAAAGAGAGTGCAATAAGATGTTATTTCTCCCTGGACAAACTTCTAATTTCCCAGGAGATGTCAATGTCCACCCCCGGCCCCCCAAATTAATACATTTATTTCCTTAACTGGGGCAGCACTACTGATGGTAGTTGTTTGGACATTTTAGCAGGAATGTAGGACCTAATGCTGGTCCCTTTTCTTGTTTCTTGATTTTGATGTGTAGTAGCTAAACTTCTTGTGGTTTCTGGAGTTTCTTACTATATGGTGCATTTTTCACTTAATAATCTCTGAATCCTTCAATGCATTATTTTATACTTCCATATCAAATTATGCAGGAAGTAAGCTCCATGCTATTAGAGAAACTCGTTGCTGCTGGCATCGGGGATCGGCCTGTTGTTTTTGTTACTCACAGGCAAGATAGCAAGCTAACTCTCGCGGTTCGCCATTTCTTGAATGTTGATGACTCAAGAGTAATGCTCAGTAGTGTTTTCTCACTTGTCTGTTGTCACCAATTTGTATACTACAATTTGTTCAGTGGGCGCTTGATTCTCATTTTCCTCCCCTCATTATGATTTTACCTATCCCTTATCGGACAACTACTAAATCGTGACCACACATTTCAAACATCCATTAAACCTCCACCAGTCATTCTACGTTATTATAATCTGTGGACAATAATGATAATGAAACCCCCCTTTAGTTATGGAGTTTGAGTTGTGATTTTCAAGTTTGAGAATGCGGCATCTATCTCCGAGGAGAGAATTTGAATTACTCTGTGGGTACGATATGGGGCTCAGGCTCATCTGCATCCTCTAATTTTCTGATTGAGCTGATGTACAGAGGATTAGGGGGGAAGTAGTGAGTGTCATATCTTGTCTGGAAAATTTAGTTTTGGACTGGACCACTACAGAATACGTAGCATTAGAAGAAAAAATTGATGTGAACATTATGAGATCGTATTTTCTTTGCAACCTTGTTTAGAGAAAAGCATGTTTAAGAAAATGCTAAAACTGTCGGTTGGAACTTTTTCGACGAAAATTATTTTGTTCCAATCAGATATCATGGATAAAAATAAGTTATTGGATAATAGTGTGATGTATCATGATGCATGGACCCCTAAAATATGAAAAAGTCCACTGAGTAAGTCATGAACCTCTCTTTTCTCTCTTTCATGGTATACCATTCTGTGGGCCACTTAGTAATTATTTGCAAAATACGTGCCTTAAATTGGTTACTGATACAGTAGTTTCCTTCCTTACTGCAGCATGGGTGGCCTGGTTGTCAAGCAGATGTTATATCAAGCAAAAGCAGAAAATAATGTTAACTTTGTTAACAATACTGTGGGAGTTGTAAGTTTCATCGTTCTGAAAAAAAACACATATGCCTGTTAACCTTACTCGAGTTTTGCGCACATTCCTTTTTCTTGATAATCTGTATTTTCCAGGTATTCTATAGTTGTCCACATTTTGGTAGTAAACTTGCAGACATGCCTTGGCGCATGGGTCTTGTGTTACGCCCTGCACCCAGTGTAAGCGTTAGACATTCACGTACAGAGGTCCTCTTTCCATTGTTTCTGTTCCTCCACCTTTTTTTTTTTTTTTTTTTTGGGGGGGGGGGGTTGGTGTTGATAGGAAGAAGGAGAAAAAAAAGGGAAGGGGAAATTGCCTGAATTGTAACCTGTCAATTTGTTTCTACTGATGCAATTATTTCTGATATGGTCAGATAGGAGAACTGAGGAGTGGATCACCTAGGTTAATGGAGCTTAATGATTTAATACGCCGTCTTCACAAGAAAAAGATGCTTGAGGTTCTCAGTTTTTGTGAGGTAATGTATGCAAGATTATGGAGATTGTTGAATCCCTTTAGTTCCAGCAGTTGGGATTCTGACATCCGTTTGATGTGTCAACAGACCAAGGTAACTCCAATCGTGGAAGGCTATGGTGGTTGGGCCTTCCGAGTGGAGATTGTACCGATGGAATCAGCATATCCTGGATTTGGTGAACTTGTTGTAAGTTCTGCATTTTGATACTCTAGTTACATTTGTCTGCTTAACCCAACTCTCAATATGCAGTGTTTGGCATTTCTTTGTATATGGTCGAGCATATGGTGGTCATGTTTGTGAATAGAAGGTTATAAAGTTGGAACAGCTTATTTCAGACTATCATGGCTTTTGAAATAAACCACATTATATGATAAACCTGTGATTATGCTAATGAACTCTAAATCTTGTGTTTCTAGTAGTGTATGTATCCAATATTATGCTCTACCTAGATACAAAACTTGCAAAACATGGGATTGGAGTTGTTGATTCTTTATAGGGCTTGTCATGGCTTTTAGGTGCAGGATATGTGAAAGTAAATGCATGTTTCTCCACCAGACAGTGGACAAGATTTTTCACTTTTATTCTTTAGTCCTCTCCAATACCATGCGATCTAGTAATAAACTAAAGAGTAGTGCTGAATTAAATGCATTACATGTCCCTACATTTTATTTGACTCATATCATTTAATGCCACTGTATTGATGACAAATAGCATTATTCTAAACTAAACATTATGTAAATGCATTTCTTGTCTCAATACAGGTGTTGGATTCAACCGACCATGTAAATTCTTGCAAGCCTTTAAGCCGCACTGATCCTTCATATCGAGATACTTTAGAGTTTTTACGAAAGCTGAAAGAACATTATGCCTGAACAGATTGCGTACGTTAGTAGACACTCCGCACTTGCCCAGTTTCAGAAATCATGGCATTGATGCTGTGGAATGGAGTCAGTGGCTATGCCAGCTCCAGGAGTCCGAAGCCTTCATGATCTGCATGTTTAATAATGCATCATATATATGGATTTCTCGCTGTTCCTTATGCAATACAAGGAAAAATATCACAGAATGCCATCATAAACATTTGAGAGTCGTGGTTTCAGCAGCTCTACTGATCAATAATGCTAAGGTTGGGGAAACATGGATAATTTTTTGTATCGGCATGTTCCCTGGTTGTATACTGATAACATTCTATAGTCACATCCCCTACATAACAAAGGTCCTCCTCCCCCCTTTTGATTTTTCTGCCCTCAAACTGGTTTTGTTATTCGAATAGGTTTTTGAGGATGGCTGTTACATTATTCTGTATATATGTTTGTATTGGCATTTGTATATAATTCCTCATTATAATGACAAGGGGAGTTGAATTCCACTCCCACCAAATTCTTGATCTTGACAAGAGATTTCATGCCCCCAAAGGCATGTTTGATATCTAGATTAAAAATTTGAACCTCGTCTGGCTGTCAATAACCCTTTCACCTTTCTCTTCTTTCTTCGAAAGCCTCTCTTTAGTTTATAGAAATTCAACCAAAAAAAAGAAAAAAAGGAAAAAGGAGGAAAAAATATCAAGATCACTTTTGTCTATTGTAGGTCGATTTTTTGTGATATAAATAAATGAGATATTTAGTTGGTCATCATAATATATGCGCAACCACTTCAAGATAGCAAATTACACGTGGCTATGTCACAAATGTTTTTTCAGAGAAACCGGTTCGCTCAAAACCTCGGTCTGTTTTAGTAGCGAAATCGATTTCTCGCATGAATTACTCGTGTTGTCTGTATGTCTGTTTCATTCTGCAGACTTATCTTTTATGGTTCTTTGCGAAACGTATAATTGTTGTATGTCATTTTGTCTCCAATACCAAATCTCCTCACCCTGATAATTTGTCTCTGAATTTAGATCAACTTGTTTTGGTTGGGACTTCGAGGGTAGCAACCGGCAAAAATGGCTCACTGGTTATGTCCTACGGCACCTGGCACCTCATTGCTAAAACCCTCTTCTTCAATTGTATACGCTCTACACCGAGACATTCCAAAATCCCAATTAAATAAATTTGATATTACACCCACAAAATGCAGAATTCCAAAAAATTGGATAGTGAAAAACCCATTTATTGTTACCTGCTCAAGCTCCACGACATCCACCTTACCGTCGGTTTCAGAAAGTGAATATGAAACGAAGGCGGAATATGTTAGTGAAGAGTACGATGGTGAGGAAGAAGAAGGGTCGTCTTCAGCAACGGTGGGAAACGGGAAAAGTCCGCTGCCGCTGCAGCGGCAACGGACTTTTAGTGAAGAGTACGATGGTGAAGAAGAAGAAGAAGGGTCGTCTTCAGCAACGGTGGGAAACGGGAAAAGTCCGCTGCCGCTGCGACGGCAACGGCGGAGGTATAGGAAGCAGTATCCGGGCGAAGCGAAGGGTATCACTGAGGAAATGAGGTTTGTTGCAATGAAACTGAGAAATAGCAGCAAGAAGAAAGGGGAAGGTGATGATGAGAGTGAGGATAAAGAATTGGAAAAGAATGGTGAGGATGAAGAGAATTCTTCAATGGATAAGGAAATTATTGATAATGATCAAAATGGGCAGACATGGCAGCCCAGTATGGAGGGATTTTTGAAGTATTTGGTAGATAGTAAGCTGGTTTTTAGCACAGTTGAACGCATTGTTGATGAGTCCAGTGATGTTTCTTGTATGTTTTCTTCTCTTTCGCTTTCTTTTCTGTTTCCGTTTTTCATGCTATGCTAAGAATACCCTTTAGTTATATGGATGCCTGCTGCCTTTATGCCCTTAACTGTTGCATGACATTGTTTTATCTGTATTAATGGTTGGTCTTCCGTTGGATTACTTAAGAGAAGTACAAGTTAGGTGATGGCGAAGCGCTCTTGGCTGGCCTAATAGGTTTCTGTTCACAAAATCAATGGATTTTAATGAAGTAAATTGAGCAAGAAATCATAGAGATGGGCATGGTTTATCTGTTATATTTGATATAAGAATACTACATGATCAAGTGAGCTGTGAGGGCACAAAGGTTAATGTAGATAATCCCAAATTTATTGAGAACAGTGGTTAATCTTTTTATCTCATTTATCTTCTCCTGTTTGGCATTAAGGTGGGATAGAGTTTTAAGTGATGTAATTTCGTATTAAAATTTGAACCTTTTAGTAGTTAGGGAGAATATGTGCGGAGTTCAATTTAAATTGAGCGGCTTGTTTGAATTTTTCAAGCTGGAAAAGGGAATTTCAGAGGCGTTCCAAATTTATTAAATTCTGATATTTCTTGGTTCATCTGTATTCCCACATATATTTAATGCTCTGCTGATATGGCTAAGTATGCTGGTTTAGATACTTTAGTCTCTGGACAACTAAAAAGTTTT
Organism: Nyctanthes arbor-tristis; assembly: GCA_963692815.1. Classification (NCBI taxonomy): domain Eukaryota; kingdom Viridiplantae; phylum Streptophyta; class Magnoliopsida; order Lamiales; family Oleaceae; genus Nyctanthes; species Nyctanthes arbor-tristis. The sequence goes on along the minus strand of CAVNYN010244908.1, from coordinate 1,740 downwards.
CCTGTAACTAACCCCATGATTAACGGGAGCAAGGCTTATTTGTAGTTTGCTGTGTAACCGATTAGGTTAGCCCAGTTTACAAATTTGAACTAATTTAGACTCCAATATTCATACCTAAGTAACATAATAAAAAACTAGTCCCTGCTTTCTTGTTTGGCAATCATAATTGTATCAGAAATGAACTTGTTTATTTTCTGTCTTATTATGCTTTCAGATTTGGTATCTAAGTCAAATGCTAGGACCATTGTACTGATCCTTAAGGTTTAACGAACTAGGATTCTTGGTGCAGATGTTTACTTCAGAAAGACTGAACTAGAACGGTCAGAATGTCTTTCAAAAGATTTGGAATGGTTTAGCCGACAGGGTAATGTGATTCCACAGCCTAGTAATCCTGGAATAACATATTCCCAATATTTGGAGAAACTTGCAGAGAAAAGTCCTCCCTTATTTCTCAGCCACTTCTACAACATATATTTTTCTCACATAGCTGGTGGACAAGTGATAGCCAAGCAGGTTCTTGTAGAATTATATAAATGCTTATTTTGATCCCTCACACTTCCAAAAATATTGTTTCCTTTTATTTTTCTCCATTTTGATATTGCTTCACAGTTTACACACTGCAGTTTTCCGTTTGTAACATACTCTGAAATTGCAGGTGAACTGGACCCTGGATTTTTAGAACGCATTTTTAGTGCTTGTGAATGATGATATCTCTTGATTGCAACCTGAATGTGACTGTCATAGACACGTTCGGTTGTATACAGGGGTGTACAAGATTTAGGGTGCTGTTTTGTAATTAAATTGAAAAAAGACAACACAAAAGTAGAGGGATGGTAGAGACGAAGTAGGATATGAATTGTTTTCCCTGTTTTATGGGCATAAATGTCTGGTCCTCCCTCTATTTATCTATGTTTATTTATTTCTTGGGTCGGGGGGCTTGAGGTGGCATGCAAAGGGTAATGTATGCTTATCGATTCATTTTGAAGTATCGTTGTGACAATTTTTAGCTTTAGGAACTTGGTCTTGAGAAAATCAACGAATATCTGAATTCTTCTCTTAAAATATTACCAGGGATGTGGTTTCAACATGTAGGTGCTAGTCAACTGGATCTATAAAATTGTTTAGTTCAATGGCTTGTCTCTTTATTCTGTTTGTTGGTATTTTGTTTTATAATTGAATGATCGTTTTTTCAAATAGCAATTTTGGTGCAGGAGACCAAATTATATATATGCATATATGTAACTACTAATTTGTATCATTGAATGCTTACACGAGCTTAAATTGGGGTGACAAGGCGTCAGAGAAACTGTCGGAAAGGGAGTTGGAGTTCTACCAATGGGAGCGTGATGCTGAAGAACTGTTGAAGGGTGTTCGCGAGAAGCTAAATGCACTTTCCATGGTGATTCGCTAAATATCTCATGTTTTTGCCTCTTTTTTAACCATGAAGTCTTGTGAAAATTATATGGCGTGAGCCGTTGGTTTCTCATGGTGCCAGCGGTTGCCGCATCTCTAAAAAAACCAATAAAAATAAGTAACAGTCCCCTATTGGTGGGATCCGTTGTTGGGCCCACAGGGTCTGCATCAATGTCAGCCACTGGCACCATAAGATACATTAGAAACTAGAAAGGCTTTGTGAAGTCACAACTTAATGATTTCATCTCTTATTTTTTTTTTTTCTTTTTTACAGCACTGGTCTAGGGATGAGAAAAATAAATGTTTAAGAGAAACAACAAAAGCATT
>CAVNYN010244901.1:0-11059 GCA_963692815.1 Nyctanthes arbor-tristis | reverse complement strand
TTAATTTAATTAATTAAATAATAATATTGACACCTTTTATTATTATTATTATTATTATTACTACTACGGGAAAAAGGAAAATATTTCCAATTAAATAAATACTGAAACAATAATAATATGTTAATCATAAAATTTTTCATTGTACGCCAAAGATTAAATATTCAAACGTTACAATGAATAAGAAAGAATGTCATGTAAAAGTAGCTAATAACTAATAGTAGCATGATAGCATCATAACATACTCTTAATTTACATTAGATTCTCCCTAAAAATACATGCTAACTGCATTCATCTTTTGTTCCTTTAACCCAGCGGCATAAATAAATGCCATGTCTATGTAACTGTGAACTCTGCTGCTAGCCTCGATGCTTCTTGTTATTACACATGCTTGCATCGTGAGTTCTTGGATCTCCTTGCCATGGGTGAAATAGTTGTGTTATCATGTGATATTAACCTACAAAAAAATATCTCTCTCTATATGCATTAGTTAGCATTAACATGCAAGAAATTGAAAGTATTACTTATAAAATGAGTTGTGCTATGGAGAGGGGTACTCTCCCTAAGGGGAAAGTACCCCATTACATGGCACCCACTAATTGGGGGTGCCTGGGGGACCCGTCTGGCACCCCCCAATCAGGAGGGCCATGTAATGGGGTACTTTCCCCTTAGGGAGAGTACCCCTCTCCATAGCACAACTCATTTTATAAGTAATACTTTCAATTTCTTGCATGTTAATGCTAACTAATGCATATAGAGAGAGATATTTTTTTGTAGGTTAATATCACATGATAACACAACTATTTCACCCATGGCAAGGAGATCCAAGAACTCACGATGCAAGCATGTGTAATAACAAGAAGCATCGAGGCTAGCAGCAGAGTTCACAGTTACATAGACATGGCATTTATTTATGCCGCTGGGTTAAAGGAACAAAAGATGAATGCAGTTAGCATGTATTTTTAGGGAGAATCTAATGTAAATTAAGAGTATGTTATGATGCTATCATGCTACTATTAGTTATTAGCTACTTTTACATGACATTCTTTCTTATTCATTGTAACGTTTGAATATTTAATCTTTGGCGTACAATGAAAAATTTTATGATTAACATATTATTATTGTTTCAGTACTTATTTAATTGGAAATATTTTCCTTTTTCCCGTAGTAGTAATAATAATAATAATAATAATAAAAGGTGTCAATATTATTATTTAATTAATTAAATTAAACTTAAATATAATAGGGGCGTATAGATGTATCTTTATAATTGATATTTATTTACTACTCAATTAATTATGAAAATACATATAAGCACCTCTATTATTTAATTGGGGCATTTAATTAAGTGTCTCCAATAGAAAATTGTCTTACGTGGCCAATATATTATTAGAGGCACTTTTAGTATTCAATCTGCCCCTATATATTATTAGAGGCTTCGTTTATAGGGGTGTTTGCTAATACGCCTCTCATTCTCTTAGGGGCATTTGAACTTTGTTTTTTGCCTCTAATTACATTATTTGAGGCACTTCTAAAAGCCTTTAATACTCTCAAAGTTAATAGTGGCATCTCTAATGGTGTAAAGTGAATGTCTTCTTACATGGCTTTAATTATTTAAAATTGGTATAAATCATCTCCAATGGTTAACGTGAATTGCATGAACTAACAGACACTTGTCAAGATATAAGTAGTCAATACAATAGTGGATAAGAGAGAGAAAGAAAAATAAAAGAGATCGGATATATAGACATTGTTTATGGACATTGTCTATAAATAGACAATGTCTAATTTTTTTTGTTGCCACATCACTTTTTTAAACGATGTGGTAGAAAAATTTCTCCAATGGACATTCGATCAGAGATGCTCTAAGAGTGTTAAATTTAATTATCGATACAATAGTCAAAGAGTGAGCCAATTCTAATTTAATTCAAATAAAAAAAAGAAAAAATAATATCATATAAAGTGTTAAATTAAATACTTTTAGCAACTACTTTAATAACACTAGTGCAGGTTTTTTTGAATTGTTAACTAACAACTCCACTAACAACTTACTTTAGCACTACCAATGTGGATACTCTAAGGTGATGAAATGTAACCTTAGCCAATGTTGATGCTTATGGCTTGTTTATGAACTTAAATAAAGGCCAAGTTCTGAACTCTGATTATGTACATAATACTTTAGCTTGTTAGCCATATGCCATGGGCTGGTTAAATTTCAATACGTCAATCGGCACCCTTACAGCCTTAGCCTTCTGCCACCGGCAGAAACGTCTTTGAGTCAGCCTGCACCCATCGTCCGTCTAACTGTTCAAGGTTCAAAGGTCGCACATGTGTAGGAAATATGGTTGAGAACGGAAGTGAGTAAGTATAAATGAACTTGGAGAATGCTAGAACGTTTTATTACTACAACAAAAATGCTTACAAGAACGAAACTCAAAACCTTACAAATGTTCCACTCTTGTATATCACTAACTTTCACTTCTCACTTGTTACCTCTCATTTGGGTATTTACATTGGGGTTCACTCCCTATTTATAGGCAAACATCACAAACTCAAGGGCCGGGATCAATTCAATTCAACGGTCGAGATTATATCAGATTCAGCTAGGCATACCACTTGCCTGTCGTCTTTTCGGCCTACTTGCCTGACCCTTTTTAGCAACATTTTCAGCCCAGCTGCATACCCACTTGTGCAGCCGTCGTTCTCAGCAACTTGCCAGCCGTCGTTCTGGGCCTTTCCAGCAAGTTGCACGGCCAGCTGGACAGCCGTCCCTTTTGGTCCACTTGCACGGCCAGCTATACAGCCATCGTTTTCTGCCAACTTGCACGGCCAGCTGCACAGCCATCCCTTTTGGTCCACTTGAACGGCCAACTGTACGGTCGTCGTTTTCTGCCAACTTGCACGGCCGTCGTCTCCGGCCCTTATTTTTGACCACTAATTTTCACAGCTGGAAACCTCCAAAATTCGACCCAAATTTCTAGGACGTAAAATAGGTCGGTCGGCACATTGTTCTCACGACCGTCCCCTTCTGTCGGGCGCGCACATCCCCTGCCGTGCGCCTACGTCTTGCCTGTTTTGCCTTCGGCCATGCCCGCGTGCCTTCTTCGATACTGTCCCGCGCACTCGTTGCGCGTCTCGGCCTCGTTCGCGTGCTGCCGTCTCGGCCATGTCACATGCGGGGTGTGACACATATGACCCCTTTTCCATGATAATAAGGACGAATTACCAATACGGCAAAATGTAAACTCAATGTCTTTAAAATAACACAAATCCTAATGGCAACTTTTTATACAAAAATTTTTGAAGGAAATACAAAAAGTCTTGTTAATCCTCCAACATCCCGTCAGTAATTTGTCAACCTTAGATTGTTATTCTCTGCCAAGTCAAGAAAGTTGACAACTCTTTTTAGCCCACTACCATAAACATTGTTGGTGCTAGCAACAACGAAAAGCCTGGGCTTTGGCTTTACCTACAAAGTCTTGAACCACCAGATGGTGCTCGCGGCGGCAGCCATTGTGGTTCGCAAATAACCAGATGTGGCCCGTGACCACCATCTAGTGGTTTGCCATTGCGAACCACCACAAATTTTGTGGTTTGCGTTGGTGAACTAGTTACCAGAGAGGAGAGATGTTGACGAGGAAGGGTTTGTCAAGTAAACTGAAGAAGGTGATCAAGTTGAACAATTTGAAAAGTTTAGGACCTCATGCAATGCTCCCTTTTGTGCTTCAAGGCAATTCAGTCACATTATTAATGAGTGCCATATTAAGTATTTGTAAAAGAAAATCGAATTTTGAGAAAATAAGGTTTTTTTTTTCCTTGCCATTTTGAGGATTTAATTATTATTATTATTATTGTTTATTTTGATATATATCACATGGATTACGATAGTGGTTTGAATTGCCCGAATATCTCTTTAAAAAGAGAGCATTCGATAAGACGGTCTTATATATCCAGTGATAAAACCATCCATTGAATGAATGACCACTACACAATTTTGATTTAATTAAGTCCACCTAATCACTTTAGCAATAATAAAAAATTAAAAATGAATTATTAACTATTCCCTTAAAAAATAAATCTAACCCTCTCTATCCACGTCCATTTGCGTCTCTTCTTCTACCTGAATTTTGCCGGAATCCCTATTACAAGCAAGGTTTCTACCTTAACTGACGGAGGCATATGTTTTTGTCATCATTATTATATAAAAATCAAACCCCACAACAATTCAATTGTTTATTCCTACTGAAAATTGTTCGATCGAATTGGACTCTCTCTACAGCCACCCAAAATTCCTCCTAATTTTCTCCTGCCTATGTAACTGTGGGTACTGAGAATCATAGTTTTGAACAGAACTAGAAGTGCTTCACTTTCTTCAGTATCAACTTGTATTGTCGTCGGGGATTGGCTGGATATGGCGTCAAATATTCTTTCCCTATTACCCACTTCCTATCGTCGGCCACTGAATGTTTCCTCTATAGAATCTTTTACTGGTCACGAGCCTTAGATCGAGATCTGATCTCGTGTCATCAAAATCAATTGGTGGTTTTGATAAAAAGATAATAATATTGGAGATAATGACTCGTCCTTAAATCTCATTAGAAAGTACGGGGATATTTAACCATTCAACTCGATTTCCGTCAAGTTTAAACGGGACCTAACTAGTTCATGAAATCCAACGGGAAGGAGAATGGGATGTGAGAGTCAATCTAGGGAGTTTAAGATTTATTTTTTTAAGATAATAGTTACTAATTGATTTATTATTATTATTTTTTTTTGAAATATAATTGCAATTCACATCATGGTACTATAAATACATATAGATATATATATCATTTTGAAATATAGCGCACAAAAATCAATAAAACAAACTCCTATATAGGGGATTACACGAAATCAAACTTCTATACAAGAAACTACAAACTACATATAAAATATAGAAAAACTCCCACATGTGGGGAATCGAACCTAGGACCTTTATGTCCTAGGGCCTCAACTTTAGCTCCCTAACCAAATGGATTAAGGTCTCATTGACATTATTATTGTTGTTGTTTAAGAGATTAAGCGGATTTATTAGACAAACATGAGACCTCTACGTCCCTCACATAGTGGGAATCGAAATTGGGACCTGTACATCCCAGAGACTTAACTTTAGCCTCATTAACCAAATGGGCTAAGGCCTTATTGGCATTATTATTATTATTGTTATTGTTGAGATCGGAAGAGCGTCGGATTTAATTAATTAAGTTAAAATTGTCTACTTGTCATTCATATAATAGAAGGTCTTACCATTAGACATATGAGATCGTCCTACTGAAAGCTCTCTTATCTCTCTAAATTGATGAAGTTCTAGTTAAATGACACGAGTATTTTTACAAAAAAATTATACATTTATTATTATAGAGTGGGTGGATCAAGAGTGTAGTTGTTGATTTTATCCTAGACAAATCGTTAATAAGTAATATAGTGATGAATATAGGGTATCGAGTACTGAATCTACTAAATTCACTTTAGTTGATTTCGACTTTTAATAAGATATTGTTTGATTACAAGAATAGAAAATGCATGAAAAGAAAATGAATTTTAGGCAATTGAATTTCCTATAATTAATTTTCTTGGGAAATGTCAATTAGTCGTGTTTGATTAACTAAATTTTCCACCTAGAAATAATATTTATTTTCCATCTTTTGGTGTTTGATAGCTATTATTTTCCATGGAAACAATCTTTTTTCCCAAATTTTTATTTTTTTTGAAACAATTATTTGATAGTCATTATTTTTTTTTACATGAATTATCAAGTTTTCTCTAGAAATTTTACCCTTTTTCAATGTCTTAACCTTAGGATGATTGATCTACCTAGATTTGTCATTCCGTCTTATTGGACTTCTTCTCAAGTAGTAATATATAATTAACTTTTTGAGTATACTAAAATTTGAACATTATTGATATTACGATAGTTTTTTCATTAGCTTGCATAGGATATTATTGGTGCACATGAAATAAAGAAGATAAATAAAATTATGGGCTCAAACAACTATGTATAATTAGACATTGTAAAATGCCCATAATGTCTTATATTTGTTAACATTAGCAAGAAATTGTATGTAACATAAATTTAGATGAAAAATTGACAAATTTCAGGGAAAATTCTTGCTATCAAACACACCATAAATGAAACACACAATAAAATTTTTAGAAATAATTAAGGAAAATAAAAGTTATTTAAGAAAATAAATAAAGTTATTTACAAATCTTTAAAAAAATATAAGTTCACGAAAGTATTAGAATTTCCGAATCTACCACCATTCACAATATTAACCCTTAGTACTTAGGGTTGAAAATCAATAATATAATATTATTCAGAAGTCTTTCTCGATAGTTATCTAAATTTATACTTATAAATGAGATTAATTATCTCTAATTAAACTTCGAACACATGGTACGCATTAATCCACTGTGATTATTCTTTAGCGACTACATAGAGTATAATAGTATTTTTATCTATTATAGAACCATATGTTATTTATTACCATGTGCTATATTCATAACGAATCTCTCGAAAGCAACATGAACCACAAGACCCGAATTAATGGTGATCAAGCATTAAAACGGAATAAGAGAATAATGAACAATTAACCTGACTAAAAAAAACTAGAACATATGAAAACAAGTACTTCAAATTAATCACAAAAACGGGTTTCATCATTAATCATTGCATAAAATAATTAGCCTATCATATTAAAGAAAAGAAAAAACAATGAACATTGGAATTCAAAACCCAAAAGAGACGAATCCACTACAAATTCTACGTTATTTCTTTTCCTCCCGGCTAGACTCACGTCCCGGACCTCTCGGCCATGCCCCCCTTCGTGGCTCCCGTTTTTGGGCTCCCCGGCAATCTCCCTTTTAACTCCCTTTACACATTGATTTCAATCTTTTTTGAAGATAAGCCCCTACGTAGACTTGCACTCCAAGTATATAGTCTTTTACTTTGATTTTTCATGCAAAAATGAAATCACAAATCCTCAACTTTCCAAGTTTATTCACATTAATCCTTCAAGTTTCAAGCTTCATCAAAAGTACTTTCTTTAGTTTCTAAAAAAAAATGCAATTCAAGCCACACTTTCTTCTTTTTCTCCATAAATCATTTGAAATCGGGTTCAAATCTAAAAAGAAGAATAAACATACACATAGTAAGTAGAAACTTGACAAAACAAATAGTCAAAGTCTAGTTTTAATAACCCAAGATAAGTGTAAAATTACACTTATCAAATGTTCTACTAAAACCTTTTGTAGATGTGTTCGATTTTATAATATAAAAATTCAATTACTTGACAAAAATAAATGTGAAAGAATATATATAAACATAAAAAAATATTACTACTAAATTTATCAAAAAATTTAGCAAAGGCCAATTCTTCCCCCCCCCCCCCCCTTAACCTCGATCCAGTTCGTATTTCATCCCAAGCGGATCATGTAACAGAACATGATTAATCCATCTTGAATTTGTCTCATCATCTCATATTGATGACCAATTTTGCTTTGAACCGAAATATAATAAATATATTAATGAAAAAGTTAGGACTTAAAAAAAAAGAAAAGAAATAGAAAAAGAAAAAAATTTTAAGGATTAAAATATCCACTTTGTCAAAACCTTTTTATTTTATTTTCATTTTTTTTTAATCCCGACTACTTCGTCCTTGCCACGCAATTTCCATGGAAACCTGTATGGATATATATATATAGACCTAGTAATCAAAATACGTAACTCTTGAAAGATTCCGTGGCAATGGCAGCACAGTGGTTCAACCCTCCTGCTGGACGATAAAAATTCCCAAATTATCGAGAGTCGAAACCCTTCTTAAAACTCGTTCTAAATTAATTAATTCATAATTTATTTGGATTTTCTTTCGCGAAATGGATTCTGCACCGAAGAAATCATCATCTTCTGCATCCCCGTCGTCCATGCTAGCGCCCGGTTTCCGATTCCATCCGACGGACGAGGAACTGGTGCGTTACTATTTAAAGCGAAAAGTCTGCGGGAAGTCTTTTCGATTTGATGCTATTTCTGTTATCGATATATACAAGGCCGAGCCTTGGGATCTTCCAAGTATGCCCTGCATGCCCTTTAAAATTTTCTTTTCTCGAATGTTTATCTGTGGATTTATTGGGCTTAGTTTTTTTTTCTTGGAGAATCTTGATTGTTGCTTTTTTTGTAATTGGAACTTGGAACGCCTTGCTTTATTAGAATCAAGATTCTTTTGTTGAAGATGTCAGAGGGCAAAAAATTTATCGTTTGTTGAAACATATGACTGATTGACTGTAAATATTTATGTAGCTATTGTTGGTTTATATGATTATTAATTTATTATCGAGCTTGGCTTTCGGTCTTTCAATATATATTGAATATTTTCTTTCTTTTTTAAGTATTACATTGTATAATACAGTGAAATACGAACTTCTATATATATGGGAAAATGGATTTGATACGTCTGCTTCATGGGATGCATGTCATTTCATTCTTATAACTTGATTATTATGCCAAAAGCATGAAATTTTGTTTGATAATGATCCACTTAACGGTGGAACAGTAACTCTATCTTGAAAGTGGTGGCTGTATAATTTTCCAACTTTTATCCCCTACCAAAATGAAAATCCAGTTCAGATTTCTATTAATTCTGTGATATAGTATCATGAAAAATAAGAGCAAAATGAATGTGTACATATTAGATTTATCACATAATGTTGTTTATTTAGTGCTACTTGTATTCATGTTTTTCATTCCCACTAAAACATATGATCCACACGGAGGCCTATTGGATCTGCAAGTATCACGTCAACTGATTTTGTTTCAGTTACTTATGTCGTGATTGCCCATCTTTTCTTGCACCATTTGTAGATTTTCTTCCTTTACTTTTAAGTTAATTTTTTTCATAAATGTATTTGATGTTAGGTATGTCAAGGCTGAAGACTAGAGATTTGGAGTGGTATTTTTTCAGTGTTCTGGACAAAAAGTATGGGAATGGATCAAAGACCAACCGGGCAACTGAGAAGGGATATTGGAAGACGACAGGGAAGGACAGGGCTGTCTGCCATAAATCAGATATTGTTGGGATGAAGAAAACTCTTGTTTATCATAGTGGTCGGGCCCCCAAGGGTCTGAGGACTAACTGGGTTATGCATGAATACAGGCTCGTTGATTTGGAGTTGGAGAGGGCCGGAATTGTTCAGGTGGGGCATGTGATTATGTACTTGATTCTTCAATATCCTCCTGCTTCGCTTAAGATGTTATTTTTGTTGATAGAAGTGGTATGGATTAGAATGTCAAGAACCCTTAGGAAAACAGATGATGGGTGGGTGATTGGATGTGGTCTAGGGATGGGTGTTTTTTTGAGGATTTATATATTGGAGTAAGTTTAGACCGCAAAAAGAAGTATTTGGAACTCAGGATTGAGAAATATTATACTTGAGTAGACTTTCACTGTTATATCATATATGGCTTAATTTAAGAAGATGAAGAAGAGGCAAAATTGAGAAGCATCGAAGTTTGAGATGAAATTTCTCATTAGTGTTGCTACAGTTACTGGGTTTGTTATGATTTTTACAAGAATAATGTACACTAATCTGTCATCATAATCATTCAAAGAAAAAGGGGGGGGATTTCTTGACCTTTTTTAATACATGTTTAATTCTATAATCACTGTGTACTTTGGTGGAGAAGGATGCATTTGTACTGTGCCGTGTATTTCAAAAGAGTGGTTCGGGGCCGAAGAATGGCGAGAAGTATGGGGCACCTTTTGTGGAGGAGGAATGGGAGGAGAACGAGGTGGAAATGGTTTCCAAGGAAGAGGCTGCTGAGGAAGTGGATCTTAACGATGATGCCTATTTGGATGGCCTTGACCTTGATCAGGTTTGTAATTGTTTCATGTTTTAAACCCCCCCTTTCCTGCTCCGGTGGGGAAAAAGGTCCTTCCTCTGAGGAAAAAGAAACCCTTGTATAACAAATGATTTCATGGGTTTGCGTACACGCTATCCAATGGAATGTTTAGCGCATTTAACAATCACAGCAAATATAAGAAACACCAAGCATCCATGTGAATATCCCAGTTACCCTCAAAATTTATGTGAAGCTGTCTGATTGTTTACAAAATGAAATAAATAAGCATCCGATTGAAATATCATAGAGGAGCTCCATATGCATTTGCCTTGAATCTGGAGAGCTACAAATTTTGTGCACTTAGTTTTTATTTAGTTTGGCTATAGAAGACACAGTAGATATGTAATGGACAATTGAAGTAGAGAACAACAGCTTTCCAGTTAAAGATTCTGACACAAGCATTTCACATTTGTTCATGAAGCACAGTGTTCTGTATGGATATTACTTTGTACAGATTTACCGGTAGAATTTTTTTTTTCTTAGCATGGAAATTTTATCTGGCTCAATGTTTATGGAATTTATCATTTAGGCTACATTTGAAATTTGACCAATCTAACTCCAGAGGAGTCTCGAGTGTACATTAAGTTTCACAATCTTCACTTGATCGAATGCTTCTTTTGCCAGATTATCGGAACAGATATTCCATCTTGTGTTGCTCCCCTTCCACTGAATTTTCATCCTGTGGAAGATGGCAGCAATGTAAAGGAAACCACCACAGTTGACTCCCAAAAGCTTTTGTTGGGCATAATTGACGATAATTGTGGGCCAGAGCAGTCTGATAATCAGAGTTCAGGTGATATGCCCAATTCATTTGATGTTGACCACAAACCAGCCAAGCAGAGATACATTGGAGAAACGAGCAAGGCTGGGAATTCTGAGGAAGTGGATTACTTACTGGACGAGCCCTACCTGGATGCCTTTGATGACATCCAGTTTGGTGACGGAGGATTCATAGAAACTAACGATCTCTCTAATCCTGTTGGAGATGATTCATCTACTTTTGACATGCTAGAGGAGTACCTTGCGTACTTCGACGCTGATGATACACTGTCTTTTGCATATGATCCTTCAAATATGGTGGAAAGTCAGGACCTTGTTTCTGATCAAGCATTCCTTGTTCAGAAGGTG
>CAVNYN010244896.1:0-11231 GCA_963692815.1 Nyctanthes arbor-tristis | reverse complement strand
TCCTAATTGACAAAGATTCAAGCCTTTCACATATTGCAACTCCATCTAACTTCGACTCCACAGGCATCGAAATCCCATGAAACTGACCCAACTTTAGGTGCCTCAACTTGGGACATTTTGAATTGAGCACCTCTAAGGCTGGACCACTATCCCTCACATTGTTACAAAGATCCAAAGCAAGCTGTTCCAGCAATGGAAGCCCAGAAAACATCTCAATCAAAGTAGCCACTGTAATACTTGAATCCTCATGTGTAAACCCCTCATCTTCAGGATCTCCCCTCGAATTTGACAGGGCCGTTGTATCGGCCAAATGAAGAACCCCCAATTTAGGACAATTGGTTGCTATAGAAACAAGAGCCTCGTCTCCGACATGCCCAATGTATCTTGGATCGAACATACAAGCAGCTCGAAGTTCTTTCAACTTGGGACAAACCCTGGTGATTTCCCTAATCTCATCAGATTTGAATCCCAGAGAAAGCGTTGGATTCAAGAGATTGAGGCAAGTGACGTTAGAAGATACTAACGGATGCGATTCCATCGCCGGAAGAACATCATCCGTCCAGCAATAAAACGTCGAGAGGTCAAGAGAAGTGAGATTCCTACATTCCTGAAACAAAATCTTGAGTTCCTCGCCGGGGGCAGATAACTGGGGCCTCTGGTGCCACCTGACGAGCTTCGCTTGCTGGAGATTAGGCCACTGAGGAGCCAGCATCTGTAGGGTAGATGGGTTGCGAGCATAGAGTGTAAGGGAAGTGACGGCGGGGAAGGCATGGCGGAGGAACTGGGCCATGATTGCAGTGTCGGCGATGGAGGAGGAGGTGAGGGAGTGGCCCCAGGGGGAGAGAAGCGATAAATCGAGGTGGGTTACGGATCGGAAGCGGGTGGGGACCGTGAAGAGGTAGAGGTCCCGGATGTTGCCACGGATGGTGAGGGAGGTGCGGGTGGCGCGTTCCAAGTGAAGCCATTTCCGGCAGACTAAGGCGGCGGAGTTGCGGCTGCGGACGTCGGATACGGCGGCGATTATGTTGGAGAGGATGGGGTCGGGGAGGAGGTCGATGGTCGGGTGGGTATCACTTGGCATGTTTGAGGTAATGTTAAATTTTTAGGGAAGGCGATCATCCAGGAAGGATTATTCTTTTTGATTAAGCTCTTATATTTCGTTTTCTTACATTCTTCTAGAGGTAGGATTTTTTTCTTTTTTTATCCACACCCCACCCCCCACCCCCAAAAACAACGCCGCCGGGGGGTTCACTAAAATAAATCCTCCAGCAATTTATAGGGCATCTCGAAATCCAATAGTGTTAAATCGAAACTAGTTTGGTTTAAAATGATTTAACTATATAGTGTTATATGATCATGTCATGTATATCAGAACACGCCAAATAATTATAGTTTCTCATGTAGCCTATTCTGATGCACGTCATATCATTATATAATGTCATACTATATGATGTTAAATTAAGACTATGAGTTGGGTTATGGGTAATAGATGATGCGATAGAGATATATACAAGCAATTTTGAGTATCTCTAATATAATGGTGTAGACTAAAATGATAAGAGTAATAGATATATCTATAAGCAATTTTGAAAATTTTTCAATGCAACAGTGTGGATGGAGATGATGTCAAGGAGAATCATTCAGGAAAGATGATTATTTTAATTGAAGCAAAAGAAAAAGAGTGAAAAAAATAATGAGAATGTGAAAAATGGGGAGGGAGTATACGAACAAGTTGAAAAGTGGTAGTGGGGGACCTAAAATGGGGTATGAACAGGTAAGTTGGGATGGGGGTGAAAAAATTCTAGTTGGACAAAAAGAGGAACAAAAAAGGTGACAAAATTGATATGTGGGTTATGTGATAAGTGTTGATGAAAACAGAATTGTGTTATGTGTCAATTTTGTTAAATTTTTTTTATTTATTTTAGTTCAAAGAGCACAACTCGTGGGGGTGTGGCGAGGTATACTCAACAATTAATGATATAGAATTACAGATAACTATTAAAGGTATTGTCTTTTTCATATTACAAATGGATTGCATATGGGAATTCAACCCTTGATCTCGGATTTAACAGCTGACTAGAATGTCATTAAACTATACGAGCCTTAGCACTATTAAAAGTATTGTTAATGAGTTTGGTGGATAGTGTTTTAAAAAGCTCGTTAAGTGATCAATATACTACAAATTTGAATTTCACGCTTTATTACGTTTTACGTTTTATCACTTATTTACGCGATTAAACACACTTAGATTCAATGTTTGATCTCGATGCTTTTTCATATCTCACGTTTTCTAGAGGACTGTTGACAGGTTCAAATTTGATCTTGTGAAGATGATGAAATCTACAGTATAGGACGGAATACGCATGTTATGTGTTGTGATTTAGCTAATCCAGACAAGACAATTCCTGGGGCACAAACTCTGGACCCCAAACTCCATCCCATTAATTTATTGGAAGTATGCGTGAGGAACTTGAGGCCATATTTATTTTTGCTAAATCAAGAAATGAGAAGATATTTTAGTATATGTCTTTTTAATAGGAACACAATACTCGCACACGACACAGAAACGTTACACATCATCTAACAAAACTATGGTATTTTAAAATATAGGTTTTGAAATCTCATTTTACTCGACATAGAAATAGTTCAAATGGATAAATTAGCTTCTAAGCGAAGAAAGCAGAATATTTTTTCTTTTTTTTTTTTTTGTGTATGTAGAATAATTTTTTTAAAGTTATATAAAAAGAAATTTCAAATTTTTAAATCATTTACTACTTTGGTATATAATAATAAAAAGGGTTTGGTCGATTTTTTCCCCCTCTTTTGGTGGGTGGGGGGTGGGGAGTTGAAGGAAAATGAAAGGCGGAGTGGAAGAGGTACAGATTGGGTACAAATGAATTGAACCATATTCAAAGGTTGGCATCCTCATTTGTCTTTCTTAACCTTATCCATAACATTATTCTTTTCCTCTACCTTTTTAATCTCCTCCCACCAAAACGAGAAATTACTTATCATTAAATAGTTTCATGTCATTTCATTTAATGTCAATTTCATTTAACAGTATTATTTTTTATTAATAGCAAGTTAATCTTATTTAATGATACTCTCTCCTCACTTTTATCTCTCTACTCTCTCCCCACTCACCAACAATTAGTCACCTAATTCTTTTCTCTTGATACATATTAGTCTCTTTCTAGTTTTTTTATGTTTTTATGTACTACTTATGTCAATTGCCACTTTTCTCCCTTACATGTATAAATTAATTACTCTCTCGTTTATTTTGATGTTTTCATGCAATCGATTTTCAGCTATAATTGTAAATGTAATTAACAAAAGCATGTGGTTTGAAATATTGTTCGATTACAATTATTTCGACTTATTAATTTTAAAATAACATCAAAATTAATTTGCTATAGTGCAGCATGGTAATTTTAAAATAATATTAATTTTAAAATTAATATTATTCGATTAATTATTTTTACTGGTTAATTTCGATTAGTTATTATTATCAACTAAAAGGTGCAGTCTTCGTCCGAAGCTATAGACAGTCCTCCAACTTCTAATTAATTTGTTTCAATTAACGTGCCTTCGATTAGCCAGTTTTCTCTATAAGTAGTTTCATATAGTGTTTAGATTAATCAATCGAAATAATTGTGATCGAATAATATTTCAAACGATATGCCTTTGTTAATTATATTTGCAATTATCGCTAAAAATTGAGTGCATGAAAACGTCAAAATAGACGAGAGAGTAATTAATTTATACATGTAAACAAGAAAAGTGGCAATTGACATAAGTAGTGCATAGAAACATAAAAAAACTAGAGAAAATAATATGTATCAAGAGAGAAAAATTAGGTGACTAGTCATTGGTGGGTGGTGAGAGAGAGGAGAGAGAAAAGAGGGCGAGACTGTCATTAAATGAGATTAATTTGACATTAATAAAAAATAATAATATTAAATGAAATTGACATTAAATGAAATTACATAGAATATTTAATGACATGTAGTATAACTACTAATTGGACGTACCACCTAGGATGGTACATTCAGCGTACCTAAGTTTTTCTCCACCAAAACAGGAGACTTGGATTTACTTTTTCCAAACTCCTGTTCGTCCAATTTTATTAGATTAAAAATTACCTAACACTAATACTGGCACTTTATGGTATTGACTATAGTAAAAATGATCCAACACAAAATATATAGTGCTCTATCGTGATATGATCATGTAGTGTGTATCGAGATATGCTATATAATTGTGATTTCTCATGTGGCGTGTCCTGATATACGCTGATAATCATATAGCATCATAAGATGTTGTACTATATGATACTGGATCGGGACTATCGACTATAGATTGTTTTAAGTTAGAGCACAAAATCACAAATAAATTCCTCCTGCTAGTAAAATGTTTGTTGTCGGACTCGTAGGATCCTCGTCCACGTCAACTATTAATACCTAACTTGAGCATCTACAATGCTCTTGTCTATTGTGGATGTCTATTAGAAGAAAGAAAGATAGAAATGAGAGATTGTTTTAATTGAAATTGAATAGAAAGGGGTGTGGAGATAAAGGGTGAGAAAAATGAATAAGATGAGAGATAGATGAAAAGAATCTAAAATAATACTCCATCCGTCTCACAAAGATAGTCCGGTAGTTATTTTCACATAGATTAAGAAACGGTAGTTAATATAGTTTAAACATTAAATTTTACCTTATTTTTTCACATATGTACTTATGTCTCATTAATTGTTTGAAATACTTTCAATTTATAGATAATTGAATAACAATAATTAATTATGGGCATATACAGAAATAAAACATTAAATACAAGCTCAATATGGTAAGTAGACTATCCTTTTGGGATAGGCGAAAATTGAATAATGGACTTTTTTTTTTTTAAACGGAGGGAGTAATAATAAACTAGTAATGAAAAATATGGAGGTGGATATCTAGAGATAGAAATTGTTGTAAAAATGCAAAAAAAAAGAAAAAGTAAAGAAATGAGAGAAACGTAGTTCAAGAAACTGAAAATCAAAATAAAAATTAGAAAACATATAGGATTCACGTAAAGTTATGTGTCTTTATCACTCTATAGATAATGTTTAAAAATTTGGTATTGCAATGCTTTATGGTACTAAAATGTGACAGCCTCAAATTCTACATGCTATATGTCTTTTCTATTGAGATACGTACTTTTGTACTCAAGCAACTTTGTTCTGAAGTTAGTATGTGCCTCGAGGGTAACTTTCAACAAGGGCGGATTTAGATTTTTTAGTCAATGGGGACGATAAACGAAGATAAAAATAGAAGTTATAATATAAACAATTATTAATAAATAACAATAACTAATATTATCATATTATCATATATAACCATAACATACTACATCGAACATCATTATAATATTTTGAACTTAACAAAAATTGTATAAAAGGTTTTGAGAAAGTATCAAAAATAAGTTCTATATTGCAGCTACTCCGGCTTAGTGTTTATATATTCTAAAATAGTTGTATAATTTTTTCATTGGTATCAAAAGTTCCCCCCATAATAAATAAGCTTGCCGAATTTTGAATATTATCAAGCCCCATATTTTAAAAATAATAGAAGAAAAAGAAAAATTACTTAAGAATTGACAAAAAAAATTGTTACCTAAAAAAAAGCCAAGATAGAAAATCCATTTTCAACACTTTGATATTGTGAGAAATTTCAGATTTGTACAGTGATGCTCATAGTGTTTTTAAAAAATAAGATATCAAGAATCCCTTTTTTAACAAATTTTGTCTACTCATTTGATAAAAGCATAAAGAAACAATTTAAAAAATAAAAAAGAAAATTAAAAAATAAAAAAGAGATTGTTTAATGCAGCTAAAGATTATCTGATCCGATTCTACCAGTAGATTTCCTCAACCATTGATGTCAGAAGATGGAGCTGGATAATTCACATAGCAATCAAAAATTACATTGCCAATTTTGCGGTATGCATTTGGGGGTAGGAGTTTTCAGTAGAAACTTGAAAGGTGGACCATCCGGGTTCTGTAGTAGAACTTGAGACAAAGAGAAGAAAAGACAAAAGATGTAAAGTAGAAGTTTATATTATAATTTTAACTTTAAATGGTTTATTATCTATAAAAAAAGTGTGGGGGGCTAAATATGCAAATTTATTATTTCATAATTTTTTTTATTTAAAAAAAAAAATTTGGCTGTGGGGGCAGTGGCCGAGTGCTTTCAAATGTTTAAAATGACATTCAAGTGAAATTATAGTAGAAATTATCTCTCACTAGACGTTTGAAGGATTTATGTCGTTAGACACCTATGTGATAGGAGATTATTATCAACCCACATGTGGGTTTTATCATTTTCAAAGTGACATTCTAGTGAAATTATAGTAAAAATGATCCTCTGCTAGACGTTTGAGGGGATTTATGTCTCTATACACCGGGTAGGAGATAATTACCGCCCACATGTGAGTTTCTAAAGATCTCCTATCACTTAAGCATCTTACAAGAGATCGAAACTAGAAATTATAGTGCAAAATTAATTTGATGGTGAAATAGTATAGAGGATATATATAGTCAATTAAAACAAGTAAATCTGAATTCATCTTATCACATAATAATATGCATCATCTAGCTATTAGACATTCTCAATGGTTTTTCTATTGAGTTATATTGAGCTACCTACACGGAGCTCGACTGTCAATAGAAAATAACCATGTTATATATCACACGACAAATGATTGTTTTCTATTGACATTCGACCTTCATACACAGAGTCCGATGTGATTCAATAGAAATTAGACATTCTAAATGATTTTTTCTTTTTCTTTTTCTTTTTTCTTTTTTTTTCCGCTTCTAAAGAGAATTTATTTCAACTTCCTTTTCAATGGTAATGACGTGTTAGTAATAATGAAAATTTATTGTGTACAATAAATTACAATGATTGTGACATGGTAATCATGGTGATAAAAACGGTAGTTGTTGGAGGAGAATCTTAAGTACAATCTAATGACAATGAAAAAAGAATTAAGGCAACAATAAAATAGCAATAGAGCATCAAGGTTAGATATGTCAATCACCAAACATGACACTATGACATAATTAATGATGAAGTTAAAAACAAAATTATTTTATATTTTTATTTTTTTTAAAGTCATTTTATTTTATTTTATTGCTTATGAGATTTTGCAAGAAAATTGATTTTTTTCCCTCCCTTCTCTTTCAGCGAGTAAAATGTCTCCCGTCACAAGTATAGCGGATTTTTTATCATCCATCTTTTCTCTCCATATGCATCAAATGCTCTATATATCTATATATATATATATATCACAACTCTACACTAAGAATAATATTATTTTTCTATATTGGAGATGAGTCTATAATTTAGTTAGCATTTTCTTATTAGATATTGAACTAGTGAATGTTTTTCATGTATTTATAATTATTCATATATCTCCTAATATAAAAATGCCAACTAGACTAGAAAATAACTTTCAATTTAGATAAATAGCACTACTTGTACTAGCTAGGTAATAGTATAAGAGATGGTGATAATAAATAAAATATATGGTTTTACTTTGTTAAATCATTAACTCATTTGTATGTAGACATGCCATTTTAAAAATACATTCTTAAGTTGTTTTTAACCTTTTTCCATTCCAACTGACTCTTTTTTTTCCTTTTTTCTTTAAGGAAATTTGCATTACCATATATATATATATATATATATATATATCACGGTTAGTAGCCGAAGAAATAAACAATGGGGTTCTATCAGTCCAGTTACAAGAAAAGAAAGAGGACAAGGGGAAATTGGCGATGGAGTGGGCAACTCCATTTGCCTCGCGACAAATGAAATTGCAAGGTCCACATTCCAAATGCATGCGTAAAACAAGTGCATTTTGGTGAAATCTAAGGCACTGAACCACTCGCAAGCAATCCGTCTCGACTGCACAAACTCGAAATTTATGCTCTTTAGCAAATTTAAGCCCTTCTAATAATGCGAGTGCTTCAACATTTTCAATGGGAAGAGAACCAAAGGCCCAATGTTCAAGGACTCCATGAACATAACCACTGGAATCACGAATCACAGCCCTAACCGCGAATCAAAGTTACAAAGATCCAAATGAGAGCTGAAAATCAGACACTTATAGCCACTGCGAACAATATATTTTCCATGAGGTTCAAAATGCCAAATGAGTTTGTCAATTGAATTCCGGTTCCCAAACATGAGGGAAAGGACAGAATCTCGGTTCAAATTGAATTGCAAGGGAAGGGTGGCGTAATAGGCTTGAAACTGGGGGGACGCGGTTGCCATGGATCAACGAAAATTCTGATTTTATTCCCATCTTCAACTCGCCAGCCAGTCCCAGCCAAAACAACATCACGGCCCCAAATCAAACTCCTCCACAAATAAGAATCCCTACTCTTGTAGTGAGATGAAAGAAGGTTGCTCGAGTGGAAGGTAGGGATAGCTTTAATGATCACTTCTCGCCCTCCAGCTGAAAAAAGGTTACGTTTCCAACCCCTGACTCATTTACAAATTTTCTCTTCTAGGGACGAAAATAGTGTTTTTCTTTCTGCCAATACTAATTGGGAAGCCTAGAAAGATATCAAAGAAGCCTTCCAACTGCACCCCAAGATCTGTCTGACATTTTGGCGTATTCCAACATTGACATTAGAACTGAAGTTCATCGCTGATTCTCAAAGTTAATCATCTGACCAGATGCTTTTTCATATTTCTGGAGGATGGCAAGAACAGTTTGGAGGACAGATTCATTTGCCCAGAAAAAAGAAGTAAATCATTGGCAAAAAAGAGATGGATAACACGAGGTGAAAACTGTGAGCATTGGAAACCAACCAGATCGCCAAGTGTTTCTGCTCTGCTAATTAATCCAGACAAAGCTTCAGCTGAGAGGAGAAATAAGTAAGGTGACAAAGGACACCTTTGTCGAAGCCCGCGGGCTAGCTTGATGAGGCTATATGGCTATCCATTGATCACAACTGCCAAAGAAGAGCTAGAAATTCATTGAGACACAAGATCACACCATTTAAGAGGGAATCCTATAATTTCCTTGAAGCGAAAAAGGAATTTCCATTCAACTCAATCGTACGGCTTACTCATGTCGAGCTTGAATGCGAGGAATCCTTTATTTCCATTAACCTTCTTGCGCATGGAGTGCAAAAATTCGAAGGCAACAAGAGCTTTATTAACAATATGACGTCATCTGTTGACTCTACTTTTTAGATAAATCAATTAAAAATCAATAATGGTCCTATTTGTGGGTTTCGATTATTAGACTTCAACAGCAGCAGATGATTTTTTACTAGTAATGAGATTGTTTTAGGTTTTCATTAGAAAAAATAAGTCATTAATTCTAATAATAAAAGAGCTAGTTAGCAATATCATCTAACAATAACTTCTCTAATCTCAAATTTCATATTTTAAGAATTCTATTTTCCCAAAATTGGAATTCAGTTTTGACGTTATAGAAAAATCAGAAATGTTGGTGGAGTTCGATACAGATGCATAAAATCTATTAATCGTGGTTGACATCCTATTGTTGTAGTCAGGTTTGAAGTTCTCATATTTGTTAATGAGTAATGCTATATAATACCACTGACATTAATTATCAATTTACATGGTATCATCTGATTATTTAAACTATGTGGTTCACATGTACTTGTTTTTAGCATCATTAAATGACACATATATTGGTGCTTAGCACTAATAATGCTATATATTACAAATGGATCGCAAGAGAGGGAAATCGAACCCTTAATCAAGGGTTTGAGAGTTTACTTAAATGCCATTAGATTATATATGAGTCTTGGTGACCAATTTTTGTTGTTTCTGTCAATGTGTGATCAAATTTATGTTACATTTTATCCATTCTCTACTTATTACCAGGAAAAAGCGATTTAAACAATTTGTTACCATGTTTGCTAACAATTTGTTGTCAAAACTTGTTACCACCAATTTTTGTTACTGTATCTCTTACCAGCTAACTAGCATAAGAGCACACTTAATGCATGTTGGGTGAAAAAAACCCTTTTACCAAACAAGGGTTTCTTTTACCACCCCTACCCCCCCCCCCAAATGTAATAAATTGAAGAAAATAATATGTTGTAAATAATTGAATATCGATTGTATGATTGAAAAAAAAAATGACAATGGTAAAATAATTTGTAAAAAATTTTTAAACTATGAAAAAAAATCCTATAAAACTATAATCACTAGATTGACCCCCTATACATTATTTGAGAATAGCCTTTCCCCCCCCAAATTTTTTCCTTTAGCTTTTTTCCCTTGACATTTTTCTTCTAACATTAATCTTGCTCTAATAGAGTAATATAGTTGAAATTTGGGAAAAATTGATGAACTTTTTTTTTTAAGTGTTGTTTCATTCATTATATTTTTCCTATTCTTTTTCTTTTTTTCCCTAGTTAGTTATGTATATGTCCTTGTGTTTGTTACCACTTGATATATCTGTTGTTAGCCAAAAATTTTGATAAAAAAGGAAAAATTCCAGTGCAAAGATGCTATCATCAGACCATTCACCTCTTTGCATTAGAAAGGAGCACAAATCCACCACGGCCGCAATTTTGATTAAAACCCATATCACATGAATTGATTTGCACATGATTAATTAATATATTGTAAGCTTATACAATATGATTACATGCCTTTTACTCAAATGGATGCACATTTTTGGATTATTTTTCTTCTTGCTGATACACAGGTGATGCAATAAACCAAGAGCAACCGGTGATATTTGTTGAGGAAATTGGAAGAAATGTCCTTTTTTGAGGTTGGATTTGGAAAAATGGCAAAATTTCTTAACACTTGCATCCATGGCCAAATTTGACATTTATGGACTTAAATACCCTTAAAGCTTCTACACATTTACCAAGTGACATTTATTGTTATCTGGACTAAAATATCCTTATACAGTATACTGAAATTACCAAAATGTACCAGGTAACTCGTCAAAGTCAGATCTATTGAAGAACCCTAATTTCTCAATTTTCACCATCGTCCACTCCATCGCATCCTCTCTCGCCGACCCTCCAAGCCACCACCGCTGCTGGTCTCCGCAATGCCAACCCACGTCGTTGTAGTCACCGACCGTAGGGGGGGTTCTCTCCCCCAGTGAGGAAAAAAAGGCTTCATTGGTGTCTGTCAGTCTGTCCCGCCTTCTCACCTCCAGCACCAGTCTTTTCTGTGAGA
>CAVNYN010244895.1:0-13083 GCA_963692815.1 Nyctanthes arbor-tristis | reverse complement strand
TCTTTAAGTATTGATAACATCTTTGTGAGTAAATCAGCTACATTATCACTTAAACGGATTTGTTGAATGTCGACGTCTCTACTTTTCTGAAGTTTATGTGTGTAGAAAAACATTAGAGATATGTGCTTCGTTCTGTCCTTGATGAAGCCTCCTTAAAGTTGTGTAATACAAGCTGCATTATCCTCATACAATATTGTTGGACCTTCCTTTGTCAAAAAGATTCCACATGATATTTGAATATGGTGTGTCATGTTTCTAAGCCATACACATTCACGAGTTGTTTCATGGATTGCAATAATTTCTGAGTGATTTGAAGATATTGTTGCCAAAGTTTGCTTCATAGATCTCCATGATATAGTTGTTCCTCCATAAGTAAAGACATATCATGTTTGTGACTTAGCTTTATGTGGATTAGAAAGATAACCTGCATCTGCATAGCCAACTAAAGAAGAGCCTGTGTTTTGCGAATAAAATAATCCCAAGTCTATGGTACGTTTAAGGTAACGAAGAATATATTTAACACTATTTCAATGTCTTTGAGTTGGTGCAGAATTATATCTAGCAATGAGATTTACAGAAAAAACTATATCTAGTGAAGTGCAATTTGCAAGATATGAGATCAATACTCCAATTGCACTAAGATATGATACTTTAGGACTAAGAATCTTTTCCCCATCTTCAACTGGACGAAAAGGATCTTTGTCTACATCAAGTGATCAGACAACCATTGAAGATGTCAATAGATGTGCCTTATCTATATAAAACCTTTTTAAAACTTTTCTGTGTATGTCGACTGATGAACAAATAACCCTTCTGAAAGATGTTCAATCTACAAACCAAGACAAAATTTAGTTTTCCCCAAATCTTTCATTTCAAATTCAGTTTTTAAATTTTCAGCAATTCTATCGAGCTCTTCAGGAGTTCCTATAAGATTTAAATCATCTATATAAACTGCTACTATTGCAAATCCAATATCAGTTTTCTTTATAAAAACACATGGGCAAATATCATCATTTTGATATCCCTTTTTCAATAAATATTCACTCAGACGGGTATACTACATCCGTCCAGATTGTTTAAATCCATAGAGTGATTTTTATAATCTAATTGAGAACACATTTTTAAGGAATGAATCACTTGCTTCTAACACTTTAAATCCTTCAGGGACTTTCATATAAATTTCATTATCAAGCGAGCCGTAAAGATAGGCAGTTACTACATCCATAAGTCTCATACATAACTTTTGTGAGATAGCCAAACTCGTCAAATATCTGAATGTTATGACATCCATCACAGAAGAATATGTCTCCTCATAATCTATTCCAGATCTCTGTGAAAAACCTTATGCTATAAGTCGAGCCTTGTATCTCGTAATTTCAATGTTCTCATTTCTTTTTCTCACAATCACCCACTTGTATCCAACAGAAATTACGTCTTTAGGTGTTTGGACTACAGGTCCAAAAACTTTTCTTTTTTTTCCAAAGAATTCAACTCCGTCCGTATGGCTTCTTTCCATTTTGGTCAATCTTTTCTTTGCTGACAATTTTTAATAGACCGTGGTTCAGGATCTTCATTCTTATGCATTATATCAAGAGCCACATTATAGGCGAAAATGTTATCTACCACAACATGGTTTCTTTCATATACTGTGTGATGATAAATAGTTTATTGATATCTCTTCATTTTGTGATTATGCAGGAATCAAATCTTCTTTATTTGATTGATCAGTCACTTCATGTTTCTCTTGAGTTTGTGATTGATTGATCTCTTGTACTTTTCTTTTTCGAGGCATAGAATCTTTAGCACAAAGTGGTGGATCACGTTTCTGACGTACGTTTGATTCACTTGCTATAGTAAATTGTTCTACAGGAACATCAATTTTTTCTGGAGTAATCTACACCAGTTTATGTGATTTCGTCACTTTCTTTGTATCTACAAACACATCAGGTAATTGATTTGTAACTTTTTGCAAATGAATTATTTTTTCAACTTCTTACTCACATTGATTACTTCGAGAATCAAAGTGAGATAAGGTACATTCATTTCAAGAAATTTTATTTTGTTGTTTAGGATGTGATTTTACCTCTCCTAGAGTAGGAAAAGTCATTTCACAAAAATGACAGTCTCTGAAATGTGCAGTAAATAGGTCACATGTTAGTGATTCAAGGTAAATAATAATTATTGGAGAATCATAACCAACATAAATCTCAAGTCTTCATTGGGACCAATTTGAGTGCACTGTGGGGATGAAATTGGAACTTGGACAACAGAGCTGAAAATTCTTAGGTGAGAAACATCATGTTCTCGACCAAATGCCAATTGTAAAGGTGAGTATTTGTAATAAGTGGTTGGCCTTAAACGAATTAATGATGCAGCATGTAATACTGCATGACCCCAAATAGAAGTTGGTAGTTTCGTTTTCATAAGTAATGGCCTTGCGATCAGTTGCAATAGTTTTATAAATGACTCTGCAAGGCCATTCTGAGTGTGCACGTCGAGAACTGAGTGTTCTACAACAATACTAATAGAAGTGCAGAACTCATAAATGCTTGGGATCTGAATTTGACAGCATTATCAAGACGAATTGTCTTGATAGAATAATCAGGAAATTGAGCTCGCAATTTTATTATTTGGGCGAGCAATCTAGCAAAAACCATATTTCTAGTCGAAAGCAGACATACAAGTGACCATCTTGTTGAAGCATCAACTAAAACTATAAAGTATCTAAATGGTCCACATGGTCAGTATAAATGCCCACATATATCCCCATGAACTCTTTCCAAAAACTTTGGAAGTTCAACATTAACTTTTATAGAGGAATGTTTGACTACTAATTTCCCTTGTGAGCAAGTGTTACATGGATAATCATTCGGTAAAAGAGTCTTCTGGTTCTTTAAAGAATGTCCATGTGCACTAATAATGATACGTCGCATCATTACTAGTCCTAGATGTCCAAGTCTATCATCCCAAAGCATAAAACTTTTCGGGTCTTTAAACTTCTGGTTAGCTATATAATTTGATTCAACTGACTTTATAGTTGTGAAATATATCCCTGATGGGAGTGCTTGTAATTTTTCTTTTATCTGCTTCGGCCAGATAGAAAAGAAGTTACACAAAGATATTCAATATTATTTTCTTGCATTATTTCAATATGATATACATTATAGCAGATATCTTTAAAACTAAGGAAATTTCTTCTGGATTTGCTAAAATAAAGTGCATCATTAAGATATAATCTTGTAATATTGAGTAAAATTATATTGGCTCTTCTAGAGCCTTCAATGATATTTGATGCTCTAGAAATTGTATTAACATAATTAATTGCTAATTTTAATTCAAAAAAATGCCTTTTGTCTTGAAAAATTGTATGGGAAGTGGCACTATCAGCTAAACAAACATCTTAACAACTCATCTTTACTCTATTTTTATCTAACCAAAAAAAAATTTATACATCAAATCACAAATAGTTTATTCAAAATTCAAATAGCTCAGGGTAACTAAACATTAAAACTATAAAGTGAATAAGTTCATATCCAATGCAATAATGTAAAACCAGATAAAAACAAGAATAAACTAATCAATATCCCCTATAACACTGCTATCAACCACATTGCCGCTTGAATCAATCAAAAAGTCAGAGATATCCAAATGAGTCATATCATTTAGATCATCAAAATTTGCAAAATTGGTCTTGACTTTTCCCTTTCCCTTGATAGATTGTTGGTAGAGATCCACAAGGTGTTTAGCAGTACAACAAGTACGCGACCAATGTCATTTTATCCCACATCTATAGCGACTCTCTTCATTCTTTTTGAAGGAATTGTTTTCATTTGTTTTAGACTTTTTGGAGTTGCCACTGTATTGTTTATTATTTGGCCCGTTATTCTGTCCACATCCACACCCACGTCTGTGTCCATGTCCGCGTTCATAATTTGTTGCATTTGCTTCAGGCAAATCAATAGCATTAGCTTCAAGCTGTGCTGCCAAACCCGTTGGACGCAATGCATGGTTTTTCATTAGTAACTCATTGTTTTATTCTGTAACAAGCAAGCAAGAAATAAGTTCGGAATATTTCTTGAAGCCACGTTCGCAGTATTGTTGCTGTAGTATTGGATGCATGAAAAGTAGAGAAAATTTTCTCTAACATGTCCTCATCTGTGATTTTTTCCCTGCACAAATTGAGTTTTGAGCATATTTTGAAAAGCTCTGAGTTGTATTCGCTAACAGTTTTGAAATCTTATAAGCGAAGGTGCATCCACTCATATCGGGCTCTAGGAGGGACTATAGTCTTTTGGTGGTCAAATCTTTCGGTCAATTTTTTCCAAAGATATTCGGGATCTTTTACTATAAGATATTTACTTTTCAATCTACCATGAAGGTGATGGAGAAAGAAAATTAGTGCTTTAGCACGATTTTGCAGAGATTGTGTGTTTCTCTATTTTATTGTTTCACCGAGACCCTTTGATACAAAATGTATCTCAGCATCAAGAATTTATGACAGGTAATTTTTTCTTGAGATGTCAAGCATGACAAACTCTAATTTTGTATATTGGCCATTTAGATAATATTCCACAGAAGGAAAAATACTGCAATTAATACATTATATCATTAAAATAATATTATATAATCAATATCAGTTATAAGGTAAATTTTCATTCTTTCCTTCAGGGATAAGAATGGTATAATATAAGTTATTTGCCCTTCGGGGGGAAATAATTAAAATCAACGTGCTTCTCCAGGAGCATTGAATAAAGATTTGTAACACAAACAGTTATTTGAGAATTATACAAGAATAATTACACAAATTTAAATAAACATATTATATAAAATATCTAATAGTTAGATCAATTAATTGTGCAGGAATAAATGTAAATAACAATTATTAATATAACAGATATAAGATGCATGGTATTTAAATAAGACTGTTGGTGCTTATCAATAGATAATGGTTATCATATTCATATGTATTATGTAATTGACAGTCAAAATCAAACCAAGAAGAAGATCAATCAAAAGAATCCTTTATGATCTCCCTTCTATATAAGAATAGGAAAGAGTAGTATAATATGTGACTACCAAATTTACATTCATTGTGTAATTGGTCACTATATTATTTCAAAAAGAATGAATCAAGAGAAGATTTCATGATCCTTTTATATCATAAATCAAAATATGATTATAAACATGATGTATAAAATTGGAAGCCAATAATCCATTAAAATTGAATATTGGCTAACCTTTTATGTACATCTATACATAAAGACGTGGATAATCAAATTAATATTTTGATACCAAATCATTTAAGTGAAACAAAACAAAATTGTTGTGATATAAAATATTTAAAGACAATTGTTCCATAATTGTCGACTCCTAATTGTTTTGACATTGACAAAGGGAAAAAACGAAAGGAACAGAAAAAGGACGGAAAATTTGCTAACGAATTAATAAACAATGCATTGAATGCGTTGAATGACTTTGTTGAATGACTTTTCTACAAAATCTCTTGCGGAAAAGACGGTATACATTAATATAATCATTCAACGTGATTCAACATAAGAAAACCAAGAATAATACGTGCTTCAGTAGAAAGAAAAGAAGAGAAGTATTCATCGTGCTGATAATGTGTTATAAACTAAAAGAGAAAATAACATAGCGATAAATAATTACCTCTTAGAAAATTTTGTGTTTTCAATAAGTAGAGATGCCTATTTAAAGATACAAAGCTAGGATTTTAAGGGTATAATGGTAACATATCTAGGGCTTGCAAGGGTAAGATAGTCATTCAGTGGCATGATTTTCTCGCCACTAGTCTGGCTTTATAATGATTATGATGACGTCACTTATAATGACATCATATGTGAAATTATATATATCTTTTTTTTTAATTTTTTTCTTGAATTATCTACTTCACTGCATCTCTCTTATCTTTTCCTAATTATCATTTTTAAATTTTTCTTAAATTATGGTAAGGTCACCATATCTTCCTTATCTTTTCCTAGACCGCATCTTCCATATCTTTTCATAATTAATTTTCTTCAATTATATCTGTCGCCATCAGACAAATCCGTGTTCTTAGGGTTTTGGGTGATTTAGCTTGAGTGCTTTAAATTTGGGTTTTATTTGATATTGTTTGAATTTTTACTTATTTCTAACTTTATGCCATCATATCTTTTAAATTTTATCAATAGTTACTTGATATTAAATTTGCTAATAGCTACTTAATGATAACCTTGATAGCAACAAAAAGGAACTCTGTGAGGTTCCACCATTTTTTTTTTGGTTGGAGAAAAGTGAGGTTCCACTAAATTATTTTAATTTTTAGCATTAAATATATGAGTATAGTAGATTGACGGATTTTGAATATGGAGATATATTGAATAATACTCATTTCTTGAAATAAAATGTTATATTCTTTGTGATAAATTTTCAACATCTTACAATATTTTTTTGGGTCCTAAGTAGCACAAACTGACAGCCCCTAATTATAATTTTAGTTATCACAAACATTCTCTAAGAGAAATTAGAAGCAATGAATCATGCAGTTGCAAATTATCTCAGATAAAAATGTAAGTTTAATTGAAACTTGTGTTGAGATTTCATATCCTTCTAAAATAAGGACATAGCCTTCATATCGCTACACTTCACTGGACAAATGTTGGATTTTTGCATTTCAAAAGTTTCTTTATAAAAATTATGTTGCGAATTAAATAGCTAATTGATGCATATATACCAGGAATTTTATTTTACCCACGCGTAGACATATTATGCCTACATACATATATGTCAAATATCTAAACTATAAGCACCCCACACTTGTAGCCTAGATATATGTCACGTATTACACGCATCCATAATAACATGCTTACGTGAGCAAAATAAAATTTCTCATGCATATGCAGACACACATGCATGTATAAACACATATTTTGCATTTGAGTTGAGGTTCCTTACGTATTTTTATTTTTATTATTTAAGTGAGCTATTTTTTATGCTCTATGGGGATAATTAATTTATGATTCTTGGTTTTCCCATTTCAGATGTGCAATAGATAAGAAGTAATAGTAGAGAATATGGGTGATTACATGACACAAAAATAGGGGTTGAAGCACTTAATTTGGTTTAACAATAGCATTAATTCCATAGCAAATGATCTTGGCAATGCCCATTTTTTGGATAGTTTCTTTCATTTTTGGGGTCATCGCTGAAACTAAATAGCTAGTAATAGATGAATCCAAAGTCTCCTTTTTAGCACCACATGTGTCATACACTATGACACATATGGCAATCATGTGAACACTCTACATACATGTCACATGTGCCTTATGGTGCCATAGTATATAGCACATGTGGTGCTATATCATTTTCAAATGAATCCATTGCAAAGGGATGAGTTATTTTTTAGGTTAGAGATGTTGGTATTTAATTTGGGGGACATTAATTGGGGCTTGCTGAAATGGTCTCAAAACATTTACTATATTTCGAGCCACAAAATCCTAGTTACTACGTATTATTGTTAAGTTTGTAGGCTGATTCTAGAAATTGGAATAATGTTCGTCAAATTAGGAATATTATGAAAAATAGGGGAGTGCAATACACAAACAGGTTTTAGCTGGATTGAACTGAATAACATCATATGTTTGACTTTTTAATTGTTCTTTTCTAAATTATTAATTTTTAATGCACATTTAATGAAGACTAACTATTTCAATTTATATATGTTTTTGTTGAAATTTTTTATTGGTGCTATTCCCTTGCAACGTACTGGTGAGAGTTTTAGTAGTAGTAATAATAATAAGCATTGAATTACAATATATTATTTATTATTGTTATTTATTTATTTATTCTTACTATTATTATTATTATTATTTTTTTAATTTATTTTTTTTGTTAAAAGAAGTTCAAATCGGCTTTCTTACCCATAGAGGCGAGCTTGAATAGTCTTTCAACAAGAACTGGACTTCAAGATACAAGAATTGAACTTAGAGGAAATTAGCCCAAGTCATGTACTATAATAGAATCCCACAATCTACAGGCTTCAATGGACCTGAAATGTTTATTACATTGGTTTAAGATTTGGGACGGAATCCTAGTCGTTTCCATTTTCCAAGTATTGTCCAAACTTTACCATGTAAAAAAATGCAGAAAAATGAATCTCAGTTGCCACTTGCACCTAAGATCATGAAAGGTTTTTTTTCATAAGTAATAATGTGTGTATGAAGAAATTTAATAACACTAGTATTTTTTACTGAAGAGCAGTACTTTAAAATATGTAGAAGGTTTTGTTACAAATATCACACCTTATATCGCATGTATGGATGTAAGATATATATATATATATATATAATACATGTGACGTCTATCGATACATGTGACATGAAGAGAGATGTTTTGTTACAAAACTTTTGAAAGATTTTTAAACATTTTTTTAACTATAATAGTTAGTTACTTATTTTGATAGAAAAAATAGCACATCCTTCAACGGTGTCTCCTAAACATACTTTCAGCATTAGCCATACTCTCCACCATCAATTGAAAAAAAATCTGTCATTAACAGTTGTATTTAGTGATTTTTTATATAATAATAGACGTTGCTCCTCCAGAAGTCTTACCACGAAAAAGTGAAATCAACTTGAGATTTTGTTTCACCGCAACTGTGAGTGGGTAGAAAAACTGCATCGACTGACCAGAACCGAAAAACCGATCGAGCTGACTTGATTCAGTGGTTTTTTTTTTTTTGAGAGGGGGAGACCGGTTTGTATGAACCGGCCGGTTTTTACAATAAACCAACCAAATGGTCAGTTAAAACTCAAAAACCGGCAAACCGAACCGACTGAATGCCCACCATTAACCACAACTCCTTACAAACATGCTTTAAGGTCAAACTAGTCTCGTACCAGAGGAATAAAAATCTAAGAAAATCGAAATAAGCAAGTCTCATATTTCTATATATATATAAGTAGAGTTTGTCTGACTCAGTTTGATTGTCGGGCACAATTAAAAACAATTTTCCCGCACATTATCTGGCTTCTTTAGAAAACCAATTTGCTAACGTCATTATTTTATTATTATACTTTTCCTTTTAATTATTTAATTTAATATTTTTATCTTGAAACTCTAGCTACATATTATATTTTGTTTAGATATATCTCATATTTGCCTAATAGATTTCAATTTTACTTTGTTTGATTGTATAATTTCATAATTTTATATTTTCTTACTATATTGTGTTTTATTTTTTCAGCATAATATGTCTATAAAACACACAGGTGTGAAGTGCAATATGTCCGTAAATACACGGGTGTGAAAATAATATTGATTATGCTATCAAGTTTTATTGTCTTCAAATGAAATAAAAACTAAGAATTAATAAAAAAAATTATTGGTTCAATTATTATAATTTCCCTTATTGTTATATTTTTCCTTTTAATTATTTAATTTAAAATATTTATTTTGAGACTTTATCTACATATTATATCTTGGTTAGATATATCTCACATTTGCTTATTGGATTTAAATTACATAAAAATGGATAATATAAATTAAATATTTAGTGAATGACTAGATATGTTACCATTGTACCCCTAAAACTGTAGTTTTATATCCATCAATAGGGGTCTCCGTTTCTCATTGTAAACACATAATTTTCTAAGAGGTAATTATTTATCTCTACATTATTTTCTCTTTTAGTTTATAATACGTTATCAGCACGATGAATACTCCTCTTCTTTTCTTTCTACCAAAGCACGTATTATTCTTGATTTTCTTATGTTGGATCACGTTGAATGATTATATTAATGTATACTATCTTTTCAGCAAGAGATTTTGTAGAAACGTCATTCAACACATTCGATGCATTGTTTATAAATTCTTTAGCAAATTTTCCTTCCTTTTTTCTGTTCCTTTTGTTTTTTTCTCTTTTGCCAATGTCAAATCGATTGGCCGTCGACAATTATGGAACAACTGTCTTTAAATATTTTATATCACAACAATTTTGTTTTCTTTCACATACATGATTTGGTGTCAAAATATTAATTTGATTATCCATGTCTTTATGTATAGATGTTCATAAAACTTTAGTAAATATTCAATTTTAATGGATTATTGACTTCCAATTTTATACATCATGTTTATAATCATATTTTGATTTATGATACAAAGGGATCATAAAATCTTCTCTTGATAGATTCCTTTTGAGATAATATAATGACCAATTACATAAAAATATAAATCTGGTAGTCTCATATTATACTAGTCTTTCCTTTTCTTATATAATAGGGAGATCACGAAAGATTCTTTTGATTGATCTTCTTCTTGGTTTGATTTTGGCTACTAATTAAATAATGCATATAAATATGACAACTATTATCTATTGATAAGCACCAACAGTTTTATTTAAATACCATACATCTTATATCTGTTATATTGAGAACTGTTATTTACATTTATTCCTGCACAATTAATTGATCTAACTATTAGATATTTTATACAATATGTTTATTTAAATTCATGTAATTATGCTGGTATAATTCTCATGTAAATGCTTGTGTTACAAATCTTTGTTCAGTACTCCTAGAGAAGCACGCTGATTTTAATTATTTCCCCCAAAAGGCAAAGAACTTATATTATACCATTCTTATCCATGAAGGAAAAAATGAAAATTTACATTATAACTGATATTGGTCATATAATATCATTTTAATGATATCATGTATTAATTGGAGTATTTTTCCTTTTCTAGAATATTATCTAAATGGCCAATATCACAAAATTAGAGTTTGCTGCGCTTGACATATCAGGAAAAAATTATCTGTCATAGATTCTTGAAGCTGAGATACATCTTGTATCAAAGGGTCTTGGTAAAACAATAAAAGAGAAAAATACACAATCCCTGCAGGATCGTGCTAAAGCACTAATTTTCCTTCGCTATCACCTTCATGATAGATTGAAAAGTGAATATCTTACAGTAAAAGATCCTGAAAATCTTTTGAAGAAATTGACTGAAAGATTTGACCACCAAAAGACTATAGTCCTCCCTAGAGCCCGATATGAATGGATGCATCTTCCTTACAAGATCTCAAGACTATTAGCGAATACAACTCAGAGCTTTTCATAATATGTTCAAAACTCAATTTATGTGGGGAAAAAGTCACAGATAAGGATATGTTAGAGAAAATTTTCTCTACTTTTCATGCATTCAATGTCTTACTACAGCAACAATACCGCGAACGTGGCTTCAAGAAATATTTTGAACTTATTTTTTGCTTACTTGTTGCAGAACAAAACAATGAGTTACCAATAAAAAACGATGTATTGCGTCCAATGGGTTCTACAGTACTGCGTGAAGCTAATGCTGCTGATTTGCCTGAAGCAAATGCAACAAATTATAAATGTGAACGCGTATGTGGACGCGGACGCAGTTATGGACACGGATGTGGATGTGGGCATGGATATGGACAGAATAATAAGCCAAATAATAAACAACACGGTGGCAACTCCAAAAAGCAAAAAACAAATGAAAACAATTCTTTTAAAAAGAATGAAGAGAGTTGCTATAGATGTGGGATGGACGGATATTGGTCGCGTACCTGCCATACTGCTAAACACCTTGTGGATCTCTACCAACAATCCATCAAGGGAAAGGGAAAAATCAAGACCAATTTTGTAAATTTTGATGACCCAAATGATATGACTCATTTGGATGTCTCTGACATTTTGATTGATTCAAGCGGCAATGTGGTTGATGGCAGTGTTATGAAGGATATTGATTAGTTTATTCTTGTTTTTATCTGGTTTTACATTGTTGCATTGGATATAAACTTATTCGCTTTATAGTTTTAATATTTAGTTACCCTAAGCTATTTGAATTTTGAATAAACTATTTGCAATTTGATGTTTAAAAAAAATTGTTTAGATAAAAATAGAGAAAATATGAATTGTTAAGATGTTTGCTTAGCTGATAGTGCCATTTTCCATACAATTTTTCCAGAGAAAATGTATTTTGTTGAATTAACATTAGCAATTAATAATGTTAATACAATTTCTAGAGCATCAAATATCATTGAAGGCTATGGAAGAGCCAATATAATCTTATCCAATAATACAAGATTATATATTAATGATGCGCTTTATGCTAGCAAATCCAGTAGAAATCCTCTTAGTTTTAAAGATATCCGTTGCAATGGATATCATATTGAAACAAAGCTAGAAAATAGTATTGAACATCTTTGTATAACTTTTTTCTATCTGGCCAGAAGCAAATAAAAGAAAAATTATAAACACTCCCATCTGGGATGTATTTCATAACTATAAAGTCAGTTGAATCAAATTATATAGCGAACCAAAAGTTTGAAGACCCGAAAAGTTTTATACTTTGGCATGATATACTTGGACATCCAGGAGCAGTAATGACTAGACGTATCATTACTAGTACGCATCGACATTCTTTAAAAAACCAGAAGATTCTTTTACCTAATGATTATCCATGTAATGTTTGCTCACAAGAGAAATTAGTAGTCAAACATTCCCCTACAAAAGTTAATGTTTAACTTCAAAAGTTTTTGGAAAGAATTCATGGGCATATATATGGGCCTATACACCAACCATGTGGACCATTTAGATACTTTACGATTTTAATTGATGCTTTAATAAGATGGTCACATGTATGTCTGCTTTTGACTAGAAATATAGCTTTAGTCAGATTGCTCGCTCAAATAATAAAATTGCAAGCTCAATTTCACGATTATTCTATTAAGACAATTTGTCTTGATAATGTTGCCGAATTTAGATCCCAAGTATTTGATGAGTATTGTAACATCCCGAAAATTTCTACAAATTAAGGTAAGCAACGAAATTGTCGTTTTGAAAGAATTACTTGAATATCATTGAAAGATTACTTGAAGATCAAAATATTGTTATTGAATTGACGCTAAAGAAAGATCTTGGTTGATTATTGACATAAACTAAAGTGTAATGACTTAATTGACACGAATTGAAGAGTGTGAACTTGATTGAAAGATAATGCAAAGGAGAAGGACTTCTTGTGCAATTTCTTGACAAGTGTGCGGCGCCACACCGTGCCACTTG
>CAVNYN010244890.1:3785-23156 GCA_963692815.1 Nyctanthes arbor-tristis | reverse complement strand
TGTTTCCTTTGTCCGCATACCACGCCGACGGGGGGCCATTATTAACCTGAAAGGCCCATGGCCAGGAAGAGCCTACCCAAAGCCTCCCCTGCCCCTACCATGTGACGGGTTTCATGCCAAAAGATTCACTAACTAGACGTTGGTTTCTAAAGAATTAGATCGGGTTCTATGTATAGAGTTCGATGACTAATAAAAAATAATCACGTCACTTATTTGACGTGGTTACTGTTTATTGACTGTCAAGCTCCACACACAAATTCCAATATGCCTCAATAGCCGCACGCCTAACTAGACAACTATTTTATCGAAAATTTTCAAGCAATTCTAGGGTGACACAATTCATGCACCTACATAAAATAAATTACTCTTTTTATTTTCTTAAATTAATTTTATTTATTTATGATGTAATAATTTAAGTTACGGTTTTATTTGTTATAGTCATATATAGTTAAGTTATTTGGCCGCTTACCAATTATATGCTTTGTTTATCTTAATACATGGCTGCTAACAATGCCGAGGCTAGGATTTTAGGTTCGGAGGGCGGCTGGTTTTTCACGATACCGTTATAGTCTTTCTAAGTAGTATAGTATTAGGTGGCGCGTACAATGATTTTGAAATATATATATATATAGTGTAATTTTGTTCACATATCCACTGTGAGTGGGGTTACACCGCTTACTTTTGATATGGTGCATATATGGCCCGACGTGAATCACACATGACTACCATGTGTATTGACTATGTGTGTATTACGTCAGAAGTGGACGGTGCAACTCCGTCTACAGTGAGTGAGTGAACTTGACTCATATATAGTGTGCGTATGTGTGTGCATATGAAAAGAGTGATTATTATTAGCTGTTTTAAACATTTAAAGAAAAAGAAAAAAAAAAAAAAGAGTGACCCACTTATAAGATACTTTCTCCTCAACAAAAAGGCTCATTAAAACAAAAGCCCACAACACAGCACACCACACCACATCTCCATCTTCCTTAATTTATCTTTTGGGGTTGCTCTCTTCTTCATTAAAAGAAAAAATAGAGTCGGTTTGGAACCCTTTATAAAAGGTTGCCAAACGGACCCTAAAGCTCCTCGCTACAAAATGTGAGAGTAATGTTATTTGTACATATTTATTGTACATAATTTGTACATACACCCCTACATTTCCTTAAATCCCTAACCCTATTTTCCATGTACAATAAGTATGTGCAAATGAGTTTTTCTACAAAACGAGATTTAGTTCCTTACACTGAGCCAAATAGGGAATAAAAATAAGCCTAGTCACATGATGCATTTGACTATACTGATTTTTATTGGTTATCTAGCTCGGTGCAAAGAGCCTGTTCTAATTCTTTAGAATTTCATATGTACCAATAATGTACAAATAGCATTACTCAAAATCTCTCTCTCTCTCTCTCTCTCTCTCTCTCTCTCATTCACTTTTCAAACCCTTTGGATCTAGTGGCACGGGAAAAATTTCTTGTACTCCTATTCATCCTTCGTGACTAAATAAAAAATTTACATGTAAGTTCGGGGGGTCACAAATTTTTATTTAATTTGAGCTCCTAGCAGTTCTTAATTGACTAAAAATAATGAGTGCTCAATACTCCTAGATTACTATAAATTTTCCCAGTGTCACAATCCACATACTATTTACCCACTCTATAAAAACTCCCATAAACAAAATTAATGATATTCTGTCTTTTTCCTTACAAAGTTCTCTAACCCTATAGAGGCAACCCCAGTTCCCATTAAGGAACTTATTAAATTATAAAAAAGTTAGAAATCACACATGGTTTCAAAAAACCACATGTAGTTTCTTATATTTTTATAACTAAACGAGCTCCTTAACGGAGCCATATGTGTTCGCTCCTTAGAAGATGGGTTCAAAAACTAGCCACTTTCAGTGCCACTTATGTAACTTGTATCACTTGAGACGAAACTACAAGTTAGTGTCATTGGACAATTTCCTTTTTTCTCAACGGGGGTTAATTAACAGAAAAACAAATTTTTTATTTATTTCAAATATCTATCAATATATTAAAATAACAAAATTGGTCAATTTTTTTCCTGCCTAAAAATTATTGCTCAAAAAATCCTTCTCTTTTAATGATCTCTTTTAATGAATTTTTTAGATAACACCCTAATCTTTTCTAAAAGTTATTGTTATAATTTTGTTAAGATAATACCTTTTGGATAACAACGTAATCTCCGTCTAGATTGATTTATGTTCCGTATTTATTGTGAAACGAATTTTATGCGAGTTCCAAAAATATCTCAATTACTTACGAATTATAAAATTATTGATTCAAATATAAATAAATATAAATGTTTTTACAAAATTTCAATTGGCACATGAATATGTTATCGAATTTATTACTATGACAAAAAAAATAAATCAAAAAACAAAAAATTCATTTTTATAGTCGTATATGCCAATATAGCCACAAAAATATGAAGTTGGATTCCCCGTTAGGAAAAATAATAAGAGCAAAATCTTTTATATATATATATATATATATATTATATTACTAATTTGGAAATTCTTATATCTACAATGTAATATTTTATACGAGTGGGTATCGAGTGAATACATGTATTATGAAAAAAATAATTATTATAAAATAATGCAACTTTTTAAAGGATTATGTTGTTTATTTGCTATAAAAAAAATATAAAAGGGGTATTATGGGTATATTTACAGAACAAAATTATGTATTATCTAGTGGATATGTAGAGTGGATATGATCTCATGAATATGAAATTTTTTTTTCTAAACAGCTTTCAAGTTGATACATGCTTGATACGCAATATTAGACTCTTAATAATACTGAATAAGTAAGAGGACCCTCTAACTTTTGTTAAAAAAACTTCTCACCAATGTGTCGCGCATGTATACATGCCATGTGAATTCGAAATACACATCTTTTAAAAACATGTGGCGTAAATCTATATTGCCACATGAGTGAGAAGTTTTGTAAGAAAATGAAAATTTTCCTACAAGCTAGTATGTTTATCTATAAAAATATTTGTCAAATCTTTCCTTGATTTCCGCAAATATAATTACATAGACCCAAAATAAAAATTCATAA
The DNA here is from genome assembly GCA_963692815.1 of Nyctanthes arbor-tristis. NCBI lineage: Eukaryota > Viridiplantae > Streptophyta > Magnoliopsida > Lamiales > Oleaceae > Nyctanthes > Nyctanthes arbor-tristis. The sequence continues at coordinate 20,067 of CAVNYN010244890.1, read as the reverse complement.
TAATTAATAATTTAGCACTGAATTAAACTCATTATCTTATAAAACTTTCGTAATTACTAATTATACAAATTTAATTATTTTGATATATTTCTATGTTGTAGGTAGTCCTAAAATACTAGAAATTTATTCAAATATATAAGATAAAAAACAATAATTAATTTCAGACATAACTATTAATAGATTGAGTTTGGATGACAAATTTTGTGATATTGGTATTTTATTTAACATGATAATTGTTATTCTAAAACCATGCTACTTTTGTAAGGATTATACTTTTTATTTGCTATGGTATTATGAGTATCTACATAAAATAAAAAAATTATCACCCAGTTAAAAGGTATACGGGGAAACGAAGTATTATGCGGTTAAAAGGAGAGTGCTTCTAAGGTGAGGTTCACTCTCCTCCCATGTGAACCTCCACATGGGAGGAGATGATTTGAGGGTTTTTACCCAAGAGAACCAAAACCCCTTCCACAAATACAAGAAAATGATAAATGTCCTTGTACAATTTCAGGAACTTGTAAGGAAACTGGAACAAATGTTTTAATTGCAACGCAAATTGATGCTACAGAATAATGTAGTAAATATTTGTTAACCTTAGATACTGGAGATCCAGTAGACAAGAGGTTAGAACATGGTATTACGATTGATGATTTTGCCTTAATAAACAATGTTAGGGCAATTAAAATAATCGCATCCTATCCAACAATTGATGAAATCATCAAGAAACTAGCATTTCTAGTATTATTGGTGATAATCCAATTAAATTTTGGAACAAGAATGAAATTGAATGGAAACTTGATATCATTAATCCTGATATGAAAATTACATCTTCAAACTTCAAATATCAGGATTGGGTTCAACAAGAGTTCAAGATGCATATTGAACAATTATTGGGACTTGGAGTTATTAGACCTTCAATGTCTAAATATCGCACTCCTGTCTTTATTGTCCAAAAACATTCTGAAAATGTTAGAGGACAATCTAGAATGGTTTTTGATTATCGATGTCTAAATGATAATACTCACGAAGATGGGTATATTATTCCTGACAAAGATAGTTTGATTCAACGAATCCAGGGAAAAACTTGGTTTTCTAAGTTTGATATGAAATCAGGATTTTGGTAAATAAAAATGCACCTTGATTCAATCCCTTGGACTGCATTTAATTACACAGAAGGACATTTTGAATGGCGAGTCATGCCATTTGGATTAAAAAATACACCTTCAGTTTTTTCAACGAAAGATGAATAATGTGTTCAGTTCATACAAGGACTTTACCTGTGTATACATAGATAATGTCTTAGTCTTCTCTGCAATAGAAAAAGAACATATTGCTCATCTCCATACTATCTTTTCATTATTTAAAAATTATTGTTTGGTTGTATCCAAGAAGAAAATGGAGCTTGGAAAAAGGCACATTGGATTCTTAGGAGTTGAAATTGGAAATAGAACTATAAAGCTGCAAGATCATATTGCAAAGAAAGCTTTAGAGTATCCAGACAGACTGGAAAATGTCACACTTCTTAGATCATTTTTAGGAACAACAAACTATGCTAGACAGTTTATCCAAAACCTGTCTAGACTAACAAGCCCTCTTTATAATAAGACTAGTGGCATTGTGTTGATAAAATTCAATGATCAAGATGAAGAGCTTGTTGGGAAAATTAAACAAGCAATTTCAACACTCAAACCTCTCAAGCTCCCATTAAGAAAATATTACTTGGTTATCGAAACTGATGGAAGTAAAGATGGTTGGGGTGGTATTCTTTTGGCAAAACCAAATGAATTCTCATCCAAACAAGAAGAACATATTTGTAGATATGCCTCCGGCAAATATCTCCGGCAAATATCACGAAACTGGTTATCTCACTTCTTTAGATTATGAACTGCTTGCAATAGTCTATGTTGTAGAAGTCTTTGTACTTTCATAATATCTAAACAACAAATAACAAATTGCACTGATTGTGAAACTATAGTAAAATATAGTCAGAACAAATCACAAAAGAAATTAACCTCCAATAAGTGGCTGAAATTTCGAGACTTTGTCCTTAATCGTGGTCTAAAAATTAAATGAAAGCATATTAAAAGATCAAACAGTCAAATCAAACCTCCAATCACATCCTTCCATGTGGAGGTTCACTCTCCCAAACCTCTCCTTAGAATTTCACGTTAAAAGTGTATGTTGGGTAAATATTTTCTTATGAAATGAAAATTTTTATCTAAACAGATATTGAGTGAATACGGGTATCATGGTACATACATGATACGCACTATTAGACTATTAATTAATAATATTAAATAAGTTCGATGACAAGTATCTGTTCAATATTTTATTATAAATTATTATCGAATTTTTTTAGAATTAGTCTTCCATGTTCAATGCACGGATGAAAGGCTAGTGTGTGTGTGTGTGTTTTTTTTTTTTTTTGTGTGGGTGTGTTTGTATATATATTACTCACATCACTACAAATTCATTAACATACAAAAATTAGAGTACAAATTAAGTTAGTAAAGCATAATTGTATAAACTAATGAAACTTCACCGATAAAGTTGCAGTCAATCATTTATGATAATTAAATTAAATAATCAGTAAGAGCAAAATGTTGTAACTTGTAAATAAATAATAAGGGTAACAAAAGTTTCAAAAGACTAGTCATTCAAACAATATCATTCTTGTAGTTTCAAAAATAAAAAATATCAATCAAGGATTTATAATTTAATTGTTCAATAATTTCTTTTTAAATTATTCCATTATATTTATTAAAAAAAAGGTAAGAGCTAAGGGTTGGGAATCATGCAGTACGAAAATTCACCCCTTTTGTCTGGACGCTCAAGGCCACCTTGGCCCCCCTTTTCTCCGTCTTTCTCCAATCTTGCCTGGATAATGGAGTTTTCTAATATATATGGATAAGTTAACTACGATTAATGCTATTTAATATCCCTAGTGTTTGATACTATATCAAATTGGTATTAATTGATATAAGTTAATTTAAGTGAATAAATTATTTATTCATTTAATTTCACTTATCATTTACTGTCATATTAGATGCTATCTAGACTGGTACTGTATAGTATTATTCATTAACTACTGATGCAAGATAGCACATGAGTTGCAAAGAGAGGGTAAATTTTGTTTTTTGAAATAAATTTCCACCATTAGTAAAGTGTGTGTGTGTTAGCAATATATAAATTAGAGCGTCAAATAAAAAATCCATTAATGAAGTCACACATGCAATTCTTGTTGAAGTTAGGTAGATTTGCACATAAATTCAAACTCAATTGATGAAAAACTAGTATATTTAATGTCGAACAAATTGTTCCATCCTTTTTAATTCTTAACGAACTGGTGCGACCTACTCTTATTAATTAACCTCCGATTCCCATGTGATGGTCCAAGAAATCCTTAAGATTCCAATCCCATCCTTTGTCTTTAACTTGATTGCAACAATACGGTGGCCTAAATGTGTACAATTACAATATGTATTTTAGCAATATAAATGCACATATGTATAAGTCTCATTGACATACATTGCAAAAAAAAATTACAATAAGTTGAACAAATATGCAACATTTAGAACAAACCCCTATACATGAGAATTAGACCTTGGACTTCCCAGTATTAGATAATCGAGTACTGGCTTGTGGAAAACAAAATAATAATAATAATAATAAATAATAATAAAGAAAAAAGATAAGTGAGTAATTAGGTGTATCGTAACTATAAAATGAATACTGACATAAGAAAACTAGTGTCAAAAACCCTAAACAGAAATTGATTACTACAAAAACCCTGAACATAATATATTTCTTAACTCAAACTCCCTCAAGCAAACACGAGAAAAAGTTAGACAGCTTCTGTACGTAATCAAATTCTATTTTTTATTTCAAAACAAGAAATAAAATAAGAGAAACGAATGAAAGAAATTTGCTGTAATTTTGTTTTCTTTTTGTTTTGTTTTTTTTTTTTTTTTGTTTTTAAATACAAGGGGATATAGGGGAGGGGAGGGGAATTCAGAGATGGGACATGCGTGGTTCGAATTGTGTTCTAATAGTCAATATGCTCGCATTCCTGATACGTGATTTGTTTAATAATAATAATAATTTTTAAAGGAGTTTAACAAAATTATTATTGTATTTAAAATAGAGACACAACACTAAAGGACATCGTTTGTGGAACAAACTTAACATAAAGGCAATCTATTGCAGGGCTCCCCACCCACATGTTGTAATCAAAACAATCTAAACTCTTAAGTAAGCATTTACCAATTGCCCAATTATATCTAATCCAACCATCATTAGTCCCACCATGCTCTATATATTCCATGTTAGGTAGAAATTCAATCTTAATGGGTAACAAATAATAATAATAATAACAAAAAGTTCGTACACTTGACAAAATGCTATTGGAGCCTGGTCGACGCGCAAGAGAAAGAGGATTTACTTAATATTTGTTTAATTAACAACAATCATGAGAGGATAGAACCCTAAGTCTTAAAAGGAGTTGTCTCCAATTGATTTCATAATTAAGGCTTGACTTAGAATATTATTTCCCAAATAATTAGTTATATCGATGTGATGTATGTTCTTTTGCTTTTGTCTTCTTGCAAAATTTAGTGAGAGTGTACCTGAAGAATTGTACAAAATGACCTTTTTGAACAATGACCAAAGAGTTATGTCCAAGGCGATAAGCAAATATACACTAGATCGAACATGCAAAATTTCAACTATTACTTGATATGGACAATAGACTTGAAAATGGGGCTTTGGATGCCAATCGAAGTAATTTGCCACCGACATTATGGCATTGAGGGTCGGTTTGAAAATTAGTTATAACGACCGTCAATTAGAATCAGAGTCATTATTAAATTTGGGCGTGTTGTAAAAAGGCCGAATTAGGTCATATATGTCTTCAAGTAGACAATGGATGTGAAATTCTCACATGACTCATTTTATCGAGAATACATAACCCAATTAGGTGCTTTCACATGTTCAAAATTTAAAAATTAACTCTAGTTTAAATTGGTAGCTGGAACCTAAACAAATGTAGTAATTTTCGGTAACAAATATTGTATATATTCATGCAAAACAAAGGATCTCGTCCATTTTTTTTTTTTTTTGAAAGGAGTTTTCTCCTGTCATTGGAGAAGGCTGTGCCACCGTTCACACCACCCCGATCCACCAAGAGAAGGCAATCTATCAAGTTCACCGATATATAGCACGAAAATTTTTGTCAATATTACAAAATATATAGCATCGGTAAACTTATCAAAAAGCATTATAGAGTTTGGATGCCAATCAAGTTAATTTGGTACTTACACTACTTACATAGTTACATATTTGACTGAATACCAAATTGTTTACCTAAGATAATATTTGTTATGCAAGATCCCATCTAATGATTGATCTCAACTTCTTGCAGGTTAATTTCGAGAAAAACTTGATTTGTTCTATCTAACTAAAAGGAAATTAATTAGTTTACGCAAATGTCACCTCATTCTCTTTGTCAATCTTTTAAATTCAAATGTGAAATTGTATCGCAATAGTTGGATACTCAAATTTTTGGGTAAGAGATCTAAATTCAAATTACACACGTCCTTCCCCTAATTTCTCTTTCCTTCTCTATATTAAATGAAAAATAATACTGGTAATAACAATAAAAAATCTTTTTTTTTTTTTAATTACACAAATGCTGTGTAAACGTGTAATAAACGGCACGCAGTTTCTCCTCTGTTAGTTTCACTATAACAATGTAATAGCATATTTCTATTTTCAAAGTGTACCAATAACTAAAGGTGAAACCAGGTCTCTCATTATTCATTTTATATATCATGGCTACGAGTTCAATAACTATATATATATATATATATATATGTAACAAGTAGTACAAGTAAAGAAAATCTGAGTCTTAATTCAAGAGGCTTGGGAGTTTCTATATGAAGATCCCATTGGATTGTGCTGTAAATTAAATGCATAAATGTGTGATACCCCTAGAGTACTGAACTCTAGCCAATCAGAAATTCACATGTAAATTTAAAGGCCCTAATTTGTTATTTAATTTGAGCCGTGAATCACACATGTGAGTTCTTGATTGGTCAAGAGTACCGTGTCAGTACTCGTTGAGTACCAAAATCTTTTCCTAATTGAATAATTATAGAGAGATATTTTCAATAGTTAAAACCTTCATGTACTAGTTGTTTGTGGGTTATGAAATCTATTACTTGCATATATATATATATAACTAATTTAAAATAATAAAATAAGACATATCACTTATCACTTATTTATATTAAATAAAAATGTCTTCGTAACAAATTACTGGTCGAATAATAAACTTCAACACGATTAGAGAAGAGCATTCACGACCAAATGTCGTCACTATTTCAACCGTGCCCTGTGCACGTGCCACCTATGTGCTTGTCGTCGTCCCAACCAAAGACGACAAAACCGCAACTAACAAAACAAAAAAAATGAAAAATGGCCCCAAAAAAAAAGGGTTAATTTCGCAAATCGTCCCCAACTTTTAGGTTAAGAACCAGTTTCATCCTCAACCTTTTTTAAGACACACCACAGCCCCAACCTTTCAAAAATACACACAAATCGTCCCTATTGTCACTATTCTACCCATTTTTATAAAAAAGACGATTATATCCCCTATAAACATTTTAAACTTTTTTTAAAAATATTTAAAAATAATAAAAAACTAAAAAAACCCACCCACCAACCCCACCCCACGTCTCCCTTACCGCCAGAATGATTCATTTCGGCGGCCAAAAAGGGGGGGTGAATCCCCCCATTTTGCTGCCAGAAATAGCAGCAAAATGGGGGAGATTCACCCCCATTTCTGCCAGAAATTGCAGCAAAATGGGGCCCCCCATTTCTGCCAGAAATGGCAGCGAAATGACCCCCCCATTTCGCTGCCATTTCTAGCAGCAAAATGGGGGAGGATTCACCTCCCATTTCTACAGGAATTGGCAGCAAAATGGGGGAAAAAATCCCCCCATTTCTGCCGGAATTGACAGCCATTTGGCTACCATTTCTGGCAGAAATTGGGGGTGAATCCTCCCCATTCTGGCAGCAAAATGGGGGGATTCACCCCCCCTTTTTGGCGGCCGAAATGAACCATTACAGCGGCTGGCCGCCAGCAGTACTGCCGGCGACAAGAGAGACGTGAGGTGGGGTGGGTTTTTTAGTTTTTTATTATTTTTAAATATTTTTAAAAAAGAGTTTAAAATGTTTATAGGGGGTATAATCGACTTTTTTATAAAAATTTCACATAATAGTGGCAATAGAGACGATTTGTGTATATTTTAAAAGATTGGGGGCTGTAGTGTGTCTTAAAAAAAGTTAGAGACGAAACCGATTCTTAACCTAAAGGTTGGGGACGATTTGCGAAATTAACCCAAAAAAAAAATAAAAAGCAGGGACGAAGGAGAGACATTTTCGTAAATAGAGCGAAACGGAAGGCGGAATATGAATGATGACCCGAACCGTAAAACACGGTCAGCCAAGAAGGGTATATTCTAGTTCTACGCGCAGGATTCACGCGCCTTCGACGCATCGATAATTGGGCCGGTTCACGCTGTAAAGTGGGGACAGCGCGTGGGACGAGCTATCGTCCTTTTTCCATTGAATTACGACCTTTTTACGGAATTAGAATTATGACGTTTGGAGTATTTTCACAAGCTGTTGGAAATTTAGCAGGACACTCCATGAGGAACTATGAACACTCTTGTGTACCTTGGTTGGTTTCCGAAAATGCCCTCTTTGACCCAGAATCTACAGGATTAGACAATCAAGTACTTTTGAACTAACAAAGTTTTTTTCACGACAATTAGCTATTATTTTTATTTACACATTATATAGCATTCTTCAAACAAGTGGTATAATAGATAGATATTCACGTTTTAAGCAAAAAATATTGAATTTGAATCACACATATCTCTTCCACATTTCCTCTATCTTCCCCTTATATTAAAAAAAAAGTTTACAGGTAGCTAAATTATATTATAGTTTAGTTGAATTCTCGATTGTTTGTTAATCTAAAGGGGAAGATGGATAAATTTTGCTCAAGTATTGAGTTTTAGTTTATGCAAGGCACACAAAAAATTTTGTTTGCCTGGCTTTTGCTGCTTATTCCATTGATACACTTAGAAATTGGAAAAGTATCAAATTGTTATGCCTCTACTAAACACACAAAATAGCGCTCAAAAGTTAAAGATTTTATTTTGATCAAGTAATCTTTTGGAGGATGTGTGGTTCAGGGCATGAGGAGCCCCAAATACACATGAAACGTTGTCCAACCCGTAATTCCTTTTAAAATAGTAAATGATGGATATGAGTTGTGTACGCAATAGAGAGCTCAAGGAAATGATAAATTATATATACAACATAGAGAAAACATTTCGCAAATTATATCAAACCAATGGCAAGTTCTTTTCTTATGTCAATCCTCTTTAAAGAGAATTTGATGAGTTGATATTGCTACATCAAGAGTCATTCTATGCATTACTTTTATGTTACTGAATTTGTTTTTACCTTTCACTGAATTATATATTTTTGTACCATTAGTTAGTTCTAAATTGTATCAATTATTAGTTTTTAGCCTTTCTCCATATCAATGAAGTAACTAGGTAAATGATTTATTTTTCCTTTGCTTTTTTTTTTCTGAAATGTTTTTTTTTTCTTTGTTGTTAAACCATATATAATCCTTAAAAATTTTACAATACATATATATACTTAAAGATACAAATAGCAATATCTAGGAGGACAAAACTCCCCATGTCATGCTATATACTAAGCTGTAAGGGGTTTTGTAACTTTTATATTCAGAAGTTTAAAGTGATTTCGTGGAGAATCACTAATATGTTCATTGCATTTTTTTATCCATTCGATGTGAAATTCATTCGTAGACACTATGAGTAATTTATGTGCAATGGAACTACATTTAGCAAACCCTAGTAGAGCTTGTACAAAAATATATATATATATATATATGTTTTGGTCATTTCATTCCATTCCCTTACAAAAAAGAAGCACTGGCAATAGCCCTTTTGCTAGAGAATCAATATATACCTATACAAAGTGTTTGGCAATTCATGAGATTATTTATTTGGATTATAATTTATAAATTATTTCACTAGTTTCACTTTTTTTTTTTAAAATCAAAAAATAAAAGTGAAGCCTTAATATTTTACTTTTTATAAAAAGTAATTAATAAAATGATATCAGCATATTATAAACTACTTTATAATAATCTAATAAATAGACACATGGAGGAGAAAAGGAGATTAAAAAAATGGATGAGAGAGGAGAGAGAAAATAGAGAGCGAAAACCAGCAGAGGAGCAACTGGTGAGGCCAGGACGAAGCTTTTCCTTTTCAGTTCTCACTTTGCTTTTCAAAAAGCATATTACTCATATCTCTCTTTCTCTCTCCTCATCCGGTCTTGTTTACATCACTCTCTCTCTAGACTAAATTCTTGAAGAACATATCCAACATGCTTCATTTCTAACTGTAATATTCTCTGCAATCTGCATTGTCTTGTATTATTCTGTAAGTTGTATTCTTCTTCTTCTTCAACTGGGCTTTCTTTTTTTGCATTCTATGTATCTTGAATTTGATGTCTACCATTTTCTCAACAGATTTATGCTTTTTCAGATTTTGAATTTCAGTTCTGTAATCCTTTAATGTTATTAAACCCTTGTTGCTTTAGTTGTGGGTAATGGGATCTCTTTCCTTACTTGTACCGGAGGCACCTTTCATAAATATGAATTTAAGTTTGTGTCTGAGTATTAATAGAAGACAGTTTGTTTTAGGTGATGAACACATTTTTCTTTTCTTTCTTTTGAGTACAATTCGCAATGCATGATTAAGATTGACAATTACTGGTATTTTTCTCAAAAATTTTGATTTCTTGATTACGCATACAAGGGTTTTGGAAAGGGTTTCTCTTTTCTTTTCATTCTTCATTTCTTTAGTCTGATGTTATTTGTTTGATTACCGAGCTAAAGATTCCTCTCTAGCACTCTCTTTCTATAAAATACTAAATTCCTTCTTCAAATTGAGAAATCATTAACTGTAAAAATTGTAACTTTTTCATTTTTTTGGAGGGTTAGTGGTTAAAGAGTCGTACTCTTTTAACAGATTCAACCAATGCCCTCCTTGTTAATCTGTTAGCCTTTTTATTTTTTTCCTTTTAAGCTCAGCACTCACACATCTTTTCTATCTCAAGTATCAGTTTGGTAGTATTTGTTTTACAAAAGTTTACTCCATCCTTCAGAGAATTTAAGCTCTGAAATTACATTATTCGAATCCGATGTATTTGTCTGGTTTCCTTTTCTCTGAGTATCACACAATGTGTTTATATGTTTGATTGTTAGCATTTCGAAGTTGATTTTTCTATTTGATCTAGGTTGTCTTGCTAATTTTTTCGACTGCTTCGTTTGCTTTTGTGAAAGCAGAGCATAGAACTGGACAATGACGAGGGTAAGTCCAGAGTTTGGAGATCAGGAGCTGGTTCTTCTTCCTGTGTCAGCCGACGTCAGCTTTGCGTCTAATCAATTTCCCAAATATAAATTAGGACCTGATAATGAGATTTTAGATGAGGTCAAAGAGGATTTTAAAGGTCCTTCATTGAAGGTGGTGGTGATTGAAGAAACAAACCAGCTAACAGAGCAGCATAAACGGCTTTCTGTCAGAGACCTTGCTAGCAAATTTGACAAGAACTTGTCTGCTGCTGCAAAGTTGTCCGAAGAGGTCTTGAAGTTACAGTTTTGCGTGCATAATACTATTCAAGTTCTAGAATCACATAAGTAAAAATTGGTTTCAGTAATAGCTAAATGTTTTCGTTTAAATACCGTTTAATCTAGAGACTGCCAAAGATATGTTAACTCCACTTCTCAAAAGCTCAGGTTCCAAGTTCTCCTATTGATTCATTTTCTTTGGATAATGAAGTGTTAAAATTTCTGGACTTTAGGCTAAACTAAGAGAGGTGCCTTCATTAGAGGGGCACGTGCTTCTCAAGAAGCTCAGGGATGCATTGGAATGTCTTAAAGGACGAATGGCTGGACAAAACAAAGAGGATGTGGAAAAAGCTATTTCTATGGTTGGTATCTCGTGATACATACTGAATTTTCCCCCTTAGTAATTTGTTTGAATTCTTTGATGCCAGTTGCGCTGCAATGGGGTGCTTTAAAAATGTTTCAAAAATCGTTTTCTACATTGGACATGTTTTAAGAGTATGCATTATCTGCTTCAATTGTTAAAAATAAATAAATAAAAAAAATAAAATAAACACAAAAAATTCATTCTCAAAAATTGATCTGTTCTGCAGGTGGAAGCTTTGGCTGTAAAGTTGACTCAGAAAGAAGGAGAGCTGATTCAAGAGAAGTTCGAAGTGAAAAAACTGGCAAACTTTCTTAAGCAGGTCACATGGATTGATCTCACGTCATTTTCCTTCCACTCTCTGCATGCACGCTAATACATTTTTGCCATTTTTCCCCATTGCTGATTTAGTCTGGTGGTGGTAAAAGTTGTGAAGGATCGGCATATCGTTAAGAATTTGTTTTAGTATATGAGTTAGAGAAGTCTAAATTCGATTTCAACTGTTAAGTCTCATAGGTAACGAAACTATAATGTTTCTTAGTGTATCCAAACTATAATGGTTCTCACATCCTTTGGCTTATCCATTAGTAAGTTACATCGAACATGTTCAATGATTATTCTAACTGTCCCATACTAAGTTGATGTGTAAATCTTCTGCATCTAATTCTTAATCCTTCCATGTTCAAATTTTTCGTTTATTATCTTTTTTCTTGAATATCAATTATATAATTTTCTTTATGGATTATTTTGTAAACAAGCTGTCAATTGTACAATCACGCATGTTTCCTTTCTTTCTTTATTTTCTATATTCGTTTGCTTCCACATTTTTTTTTTTGAATTTTATTTTATTTTATTTGCCCAGAAAACTGAGTGTGCTTTCCTTTGACAGGCTTCTGAAGATGCAAAAAAACTGGTTAACCAAGAAAAGTCTTTTGCTTGTGCTGAAATTGAGAGTGCTAGAGCAGTTGTACAAAGGATTGGGGAGGCCCTTGATGAGCAAGAGAAAACCTCTCAAACATCAGGAAAGCGGGTAGCAATTCACTTGGTATCTTTGTTTTCTCAAACACAATAAAGATTTTTGACAAATACACAAACACTTTTATGCACTAGTTGATTGGGCATTTTTGCAATAGGGCTGGTTTTGCTAGAAAGGATAAACAGCATAAAATTTGGTTTTCTTTTCTTGATGTAAAGACATCGTGTTTCAATAAACTAAACAACCAACACAGTTATCCTGTATATCTTTGTTTGTTTCTAATTTCCATTGTGTCCCTCAGCATTCTTTTGTAAATTCAAATACCCAGAGCATTCCTTATCATCATTAAAAGTTTGAATCTTTTGGTCTTTGTTTCTCTATTCAAGATTGTGGAACCTATAGTAGTATTAATCATTAGCACTAATTAAAACTTGGACCATCTAACGAAGTTTGGTTCTGTACTTTGTCATTCTATAATGTCCATGTCAGAAAGATATATGAATGCCTACATTCAAGAATTTCTCAACTCTCCCTGTTTGCCATACATAATGCAAAAGTTGGACTGATTTATTAGTGCCCTTAGGAAATGGAGGAATTGATTGAGGAGGTTCAAGAGGCCAGAAGAATTAAATTACTGCATCAGCCCCGGAAGGTAGACAGTTTTCTGTATTTCTGTTTCTTACATCTGCATTTACATTCATTTGGTATATAATTGAGCTCCTGTTATTGTTACTGGAAATGCATCAAGCTTATAGTTATTAGTGTAATAATGGTATAAATTATGATTTAGGTTGAAATTTACAATTTTCTGTAACCTTATAGAGAAATAATTCTTTCATGGACACTGTTGTAAATTGTAGTTAAAAATTGAGGTTAATTTACAGCAGGTCTTGTACAGTGATGTATTTGAAGTAAAAGGAAACCATGAAGATCGGGTTCTGAGTAGAAAAGGAGCAAATATTAATGAAGTTCCCACACGTGCAAAACATTTTCTCAAAACTAGTGCATTGAAGTATGAAAGCCTTCAAAAATTTAAGATTATTTAGTAATCTAGATTGACAAAACTGAGAATCCTGAATTATCCCTTTCATGGGAAGGATTATTCTAGATTCATGTCTGAAATATTCTCATAGAAACCAATTTTACATTGTGAGGTTAAAAGTTTATTGATAGCCTAAGGTTTCTGGAAAGGCATCAAGAACGTTTCCCTGAAATAACAACTTTGATACAGTGATGCAAATTGGTCACATGTTTCTGTGGACACTGAACGTTCTTTAATAATTCTTTCCCTTAATTCATTTCATTTCTCTTTTATCTGAACATATTTTAGCAGGTAAAATTCCAATCTGTGCTTTAGAGCTGCTTGCCTCTTTGTTTTCTTTTTCTCCTATTTGAGTATTAGTCTCAATTTTTGGAGATTCTTGTTGTCTTGTAGGTGATGGACATGGAACATGAACTTCGAGAGCTAAGAATTCAAATTAGAGAGAAGTGTAAAATTTCATTTGACATCCGGAAAGAGGTATGCTATCTCTCTCTCTCTCTCTCTCTCTTCTCAACCATCTTTTGCATCTTGGATTACTAGTGACTTGTTCTTGTTTTATCCATCGGCACCATTTGTCACTTCTCTTTTCCAATTCTACATCTCAAATTAGTAGTTAAAACATGAGCACAATATATATATATATATATATACAATCTACAATGTCAATTCAATGTTTTTTTACCTTTCTAAAAATCAAGGCTACGTAAAATGAGAGAGTACATGCAAGTTTCCAGAAAAGAAAACACACCTTCACATTTTCAATCAAGTCCTTGATACTTTGATCATTAATTTCATCAATAATCTTAGGCTCACACTTCTTTAAGTGAAAGTTGTCTTTTAAAATTGTCTTTGTTTCTGTTGTTACTGCGTGACTCAAAAACGTAGGTCGTATTTTCTCTGAGTTTTTCTCATTCTTTGCAAGACTTATTTCCTTAGTCATTTACAGTTGGCAATGAGCAAGAGGGCAGAGGAGAACAAATCCAGAAGTTATGCGATAAGTTGTGCTGAGACATTAGGGTCGATTTTACGAATTCAAGCCTGCTCGGATGAAGCAACGGACCTTTCGAAATGTTCAATTCAATGGTACCGTTTGTCTTCTGAATGCAGCCGAAGGGAGCCTATTTCGGGTATCAAAATTTTCCTTCTCCAGTACAAGTTATATTTTCTTACGCAAATGTGGGACATGTGTTTCATACAAGGCCAGAATGAACCATCAGTAAATACCCCGACATTTTGTGCCTTTAGAGAGGAAATCTTATGGACTTTTACTTCATCGTCTTTTCTCAATTTTCTTGGATCTTTATCTCATGATGTCTATAATCTTCGTCGCTAGGTGCCAACAAATCTGTTTATGCTCCAGAGCCAATAGATGTTGGACGAGTTTTAGAAGCTGATATCGTCTCAAATGGCCAAAAAGTCTCGGTCTCTACAAATGGTCCAATTGATCAAGGTTGGTAAACTCTAGTGAAAAAACCTCGAGGATCAATTATATTTACTTACCGTAGCAGAAATTCCTGAGTCGTTTCCTTTATTTGTACAGTTGCTGAGTTAGAGAGCTATGTAGAAACACTTACCCGGAAATCAAACCATGAGTTCAGCGTAAGTGACCTTGTTTCTTACTAGCTTTGTGTCTCCAGATGAATATACCGCATCATGCATGAAATGAACTTCTAGGATATACTGCAACCCGTAGAATTGCACTCAATATGACGACTTCAAACAATACCGACTCAACCTAAAGCTGTCCATTTAGATGATATTGAAGTAAATATGCCCATTCTTATAAAATTTGAATTCATGTCCAAAATTTGGACAATGTTGACAAAGATTTTGCCAAACAAGATCAGAAGCAGAGTTCGGATTTATCCATTGTGGAAAACAAAGCATATAGAGGGGTTGGCTTACTGTTATAATCTTAATTACTCTTTCTCTGCAGGTGGTTATCTCCCAGATGAATGGACGGAATTATTCATCGCATTCCATGCACTTATTTCAAGTTGGGAAAACAAGGATGAAGCTTAGTAGAGGATGGATTACTAAAGCTAGAGACTCTTACTCCAAATCTATGCAGGTATTTCTTCTCGACGGTCTATTATAAATATCGGTTGACATCGAATCTTGAACTTTAACATAGAACCACCCTATATTCTTTTTCCTATACCGCTAATCATGTAACCTTTCAGTGTTTGTCGTTCTCTAAGATAAAATTAGCATCCATCTCTCCAGAAAATTTTCACCATTGAAAACCAGTTTGCTGACTGCTCTATGTTTAGCATCTGCTTTGGACCTTCTTAACACTCAAACATTTTTCAAAAAATCTTTTTCAAGAATAGCATTACTTACAGTGCTTTCTGTTGACAGTTCTGTGGATTTAGAGGTGGTGGCAACTCTGCAGCCAAGTCATTGTTTTGGCAAGCAAGAAAAGGACAATCTTTTGTGCTTGTTTTTGAATCTGAGCGCGAAAGAAATGGCGCCCTTATTCTTGCAAGGAAGTATGCCGTTGACTGCAATGTAAGTAATCTCCCCCTTTCCATTCTTAAGCACCAAAAAGAGTCAAAGACAGAAAGCACTTTGTAGCTTCGTCTTCTTTTTCCTCATAGACCAATTGAAAAACAAAAATCTCGAAAATCAGATTTTAACATATTTGAATGTGGGTTCACTTACATAATAATCTTTAATAACATAAAACTTTTGAATGACAGGTGTTTCTTGCTGGACCAGACGACGATGCTCTACTGTAAATTAGGCTGACTTTGTGAGCTTCCTACTAATGCGAGTTATAACAAGGTTTTCAAGTGTGATTGTTTCATTTTTGTTTGTGCTTGGAAATGTTGTCTTAATTTGTAATTCTGATTAAATTTCCACTAATGGTTCCATATGTGTTCTAGGCATGGTTTTTGGTTTGCCTAATCATTGGTTGTAACATTTTTCTCCTAATCATTTGATTTTGTTCATTGCCGCTATTACTTGTACTCGAATTATGATTTTTGAAATACGTTGGTGAAGCCGAAGTTTTGCTACATCAAATTTGTAATGTTTAAGAAAGTTCGTGGTTTCAAGATGTGTCCAGTCGCAGGGAAAATGGACTAGGGTTTATCTACCCACTGTTTCGGATAGCATGTGTGGTACACGCCCCCCACCATCAACCCCCCCCCCCCC
>CAVNYN010244886.1:0-13002 GCA_963692815.1 Nyctanthes arbor-tristis | reverse complement strand
ATATATCGGTTGATCTCAGGTGACTGGAGTTCAGACGTTGCTCTTCCGATCTATTGGAATTTACAGTTTTTTGGGTTACCGACCTGTCCAACATCTTTTGGCCTTTTTAGAACTGGAAGCTTAATTATCTTTTGCTCGAGGAGTTGATCCAAAATTTCAAAAACATCTGAGTCTACAAATGGATACTCATTTTCTTCGAGCTTTTTCAAGGTGTGAAAGCCCTTCTTCTGACCATTTCTTAGGTTTGCTTTGTATTTAGGTTTTGCTTTTGCACTTGATTTTGAACTTATTTTATGAAAACTGATTTTACAAGAATAGTGGAAACCGTCATGGCTTCTTTTGACTTATTTGGCTGACTACTATCATTTGGCTCCTTTTTTTTTTTTTTTTTTGCCTTTCTCATCATGTTGGTCACTTGGCAAGTAACTTCCTGGCCTTGCAATTTGAAACTCTAGATCATAAGTTCTAGCAGCTAACTCTTCGAATGAGTGAGGCATATTAGCTTGGAGATTGTAAAGTAGTCCCCAATGCATGCCTTGAATGCACATATAAATGGAGAAAGACTAACTAACGTGCTCTTTATAGTTAAGGATGAGATTTCTCCAATACTCGATATACTCTACTATTAGTTCGTCCTCATTTGTTTTGTTGTGGTGAGTTCAGGAAAACTGACAGTTCACCTAGTACTGTAGAAGCGTGAGAAAGTCACACTTGAGTTGATCCCAACTATCAATCGAACCAACTGGTAAATCAGTGTACCATTAAACAGTGGCACCTTTGAGGGAACGCACAAACTGTTTCACCATGGTGCCGTTGTAGGTACCAGGTTTACCTCAAGTAGAGATGGCAACGGGTCGGGTTCAGGGTGGATCGATCCCATCCCATCCCGACAAGATTATTTGGTGCCCACCCCGTCCTACTGCCCCGACTATTTCAGGTCAGGGCAGTTCGGGTCGAGGCTCAAGTCAGTTCGGGGAAACAAATTATCCAGTTTGTTGCCCGGTTAAATTTTTTTATTTTTTATTTTTTATTTTTGGGGTAATTTCTTCAAATTTTGAAGATGGGTTTTTGAGGTTTCATTTGGGAATTGGATTTGGGGGTAATTGTTGGCTTCTTCTCTAGCCTTCCCTTCAACTGCTGAATTATTGGGGTTTGTAAATTTTTATTTCTTAAATTAAACGGATCAGGGTTGATAGGGGCGAGCTTGATTCGACCCGCCCCGCTCTGTGACCTATGGCTAGTCGACATATCGTGCCCCAAAAAGGCGGCATTTTTCCATCCCGTTCGGATCGGGACAAGGGTATTCAGCCAGGCCAGGGTATATTGCCATCCTTAGTCGCAAGTTTCGATGAAATGAGCTATGCATTGTTTAGGATTACCCTTTCCATCAAAGCACTGAACTTTGGAGGTTGATAGCCAAGATCCATCCTTATTTCGTTAATATGACAATTGTAAGGCCTGGTGTACACCATTGAAGGCCGTAAACCTCCGTATTGTGCACAGATCATGTCAACAATTATGTGTTGTAATTGCTAAATAAAGAAAGATCAAACTGAGATTTCTACAGTGTCATGTATCAAGTTTTACCACACAGCTCGATCAAGCAGATCATGTTTTTGTTTGTTTTCTTGAACTTCAGTATCCATGATTTGAGAAGAGCCTGCAACTTGTTTTTTAGTTTCTACCCCTGGGTTTTGCAGTTCAAGCTTTTGCATGAGCTTTATAATTTGAATGTCTTTTTTCTCCAAAGCCTTGGTAAATTTCTCAGTAGCCTCATGACTGGCTCAAAGGATTCTTTAGATGAAGAGTAATCAGCTCATCTTTGTGGAGAAAGAGTTTTAGTTGATCTAGAAAAAGATCTATTGCTTAAGGCAGAGTTCGCCTTGGGGCTTTTTACCATATTCACAAATCTTTTTATAGAGGTGGAACTCATTTTCTTGAATTTGAAGATTTTGTCTTTCCCTTGTTTGAAAAATTCATCAACGATATAACCAGTTGAGTTCTTCCAGTTTTCATCCGGGCTCTTGTGGCATAGAAAATTTTAACTGGCTTCTCTTCAGGAAAAGCTACAATTCTTTTTTTTCCATATCTTTTGACATGTTTAATTTTCTTGAAATTTGAGAGTTTTGGGGATCGGGAGATGAGAGTCAAGAAGGTCCCAACGGGCATATCAACAAATTTGCATAACAATTTCTTGTATTAATCAATAAAGAAAATCGTTACAAATTTGATATTTAAGATATTTACATAATAAGTGAAAAACTCTCTTATGAATCCTCTGATTAACAATCGAATGGTGAAGACAAGGGCCATGTGGCTTGAATCCTAAACTTCTTATTTGAATCTTGATTTATTGAAGACTCAAACTTGTTAAATCTTCCAGGAACTCGAGTTTCTGGATTTGAATTTGATTCGTTTTTGAGAAGGCTTTGATCTTCAAGGTTTTTTCTTGAAGTGGCTTTGATTTGTAGAAGACTTCAACTCCTAGATTGGGCTTGACTTGATTTAACTACATGTTTTTGTGCTCCAATAGCTTTGATCTAATTTTCAGATAGTTTCGGTATATCTGAGTCTTTAAGCTTTTATGCATCTATAACTTATGATTTTCATTGAACCAAAGGCCCCTACTTATCAGGAAAACTTGGGGTTTCAAGAAAATGTAAGACGAGCTGTGGGCTGAATTTTGGATGTAGGACGGGCTTTTAAGAGTAACATGGGCATCCTACAAATTAATGGGATTTTTATGGGTTTAAAAGACTTTGGTGTTTAAAGTATTTAAGTGGATAAAATTTGATACTAGCTCAATTTATAAAATAAACTGATGAAAATTTTCAATGTCTACAAATTCCTAATTATTTCACCTTAATAATATTATCTTGTAGTTAACGAATAAGAAAATTAAGATCCCAACTACATTTCATTAAAGAAATTTATCTACAATTTGAGACGGAAAAAGAAAACAAACCTATCTTAGTGCAAGGGTCGAGTAACTTGAAATTTCGTCGTATAGATAATGTTACAATTTTTGAATTTGTAGTTTTATTATGGATTCCATGTCACTAGTAGGATGCCACGTGGATGAGTGCTCGTGGGGCTTTATGTGAGACGGTTGTGTTAGCATATGAGGCCCATGTGAGGCTGACATAATGTCAGATCCGTTTGGGCCCAATGGACTTTCGGTTGAGCCAGCTAATAGAAACTGGATCCATTTACGCTAATTTGGATCTCTGACACCCACATGAGGATCCGACAGTTATTATTCTCTTGCAGAGTTGGATCTCATTTCTGGTATCACGAAAATATACAGCATTGCTTGATCAAATGTTAATGATGAAAATCTTAGGATTTAATTAAGGGGATGTTAGAATATGAATAAATAAAAAAATTTTAATTAGATGAAAGATTACATATTAACCTTTAGATTAATTAGGATGGAAGGCCGATGGCGGTGATTATTTGTTAAAATTGTCATGCATCGAATATTACTTTCTAAGTGTTGGGTGAACATGATTTATGATTATATTTCCACTGTAACGTCAATTATTCTAATTAATGGTGAGTATAGGAGATATGTAATTCATAGGAGAAGTCTTAAGAATGGTTGTTCTTTGTCTACCTACTTGTTTATCCTTCATGGCCTCAAAGATGCTTATCTTAGTTTGCCTTCAATAGTGTGACACAATAGAAGGAGAACATTTGTTTATATCATATAAAAAGTCTGGAAAAAAAAATTAAACTTTGAACCTGTTTCGACTACCAAATGTGGTGCGCAATGATCCTCATAGTCTTATGTTGAAGTTTTAGTAGGATGAGCAAGGAGACTAGAGGCGAATGGCATGTGTTAAGTGGGAAAAGTTGTGTATGTTGAAGCAATTAGGAGGTATAGGGTTTAGAGATATGATTAGTTTTAATAGAGCTCTTGTTGCTAAACAGGTTTGGATAATAATTGAAAAATCCAAGTTCTTTATAGCAGCATAGATTCTAAAAAACAAGTATTTTCCAAAGTCTAACATACGGAAAAGCTTGTTATGGGGTAGAAATGTGATTCAAATGGGGACTCGATGGAGGGTGGGTAGGGGAATAGTACCAAAATATTCTCAAATAAGTGGTTGCCTCTCCACCGCTTTCTTTTTAACCCGTTTCACTACCGCGTTCAGGGCTTGAATGAGCGTGCAGAAGCCACGGCACTTTGCTATGGTCTACAGTTGTTGGAGGAGAACATGCAAATCCAAGAAGCCAATAAGGACTCCATCAAAGTGGTTGAAGGGTTAAATTGGCTTGGAAGCTAATGGAAGTCTCATGCCCATCTTTAAATGTATAGTTTCTTTGCTTCTTCATTTGTCCAGTAAGCCATCTTTAAGTCATGTCGTTTGTCCAGTAAGTCATGTTGGAGCTTGAAATGAAATGACAATGCTATTTCTTTTATGAAAAGTGAAAAAAAAATTATGTACGTAACATTATATTTCAACTTTAAAAAGAAAATAGTGAAATCAAGTGCCTCCTTGTGTTCCATAAGGCATGTATATACTACATAAATTTCCATTACTAATTTCTTTTTATTTATTTCTATTTCTATTTTAACTTGATCAGAAATAGGACCGTAAATTGGGTTAATTATCACTTTAAAGTTGAAAATTTATTGTTGTTGACAGTGAGCTTGGACGTGAACCCAAGTCAGCAATAAAAGTTTATTGGGATGGTGAGGTGCGACTAGGATCCCTTATCGGAGTGAAGTCTGGTGTGGATTTGTGAACGGGAAGAGTTTCGTCGAGACTTGAGTTCGGGACTAAATGTATGTATTGCAATAATTCTCTCTCTACTTTCTATTTTCTAGGCAAAAAGCCCCCCTTTAAATGGCACCCATTCAGACATGAACTCAGTTCAGCTATGCTAAGTATAATGTTTGTTCAGTCTTGTCTAGATAACTTACTAACTGTCGACGCCTTCCTCGTGTTCTCCAAATGCTTGTTATCATCATCTAGGCCGGAAAACCCTAACCGGACATTCCTGATTAGAAGAAAAATTTCGATCTCGACTCACGCGATACGAAATCAAAGATGACCAATTTACACTTAATTCCAGATCGGTCAAACTGATCTGGTTCAGCTCCGAACACCTGTCCGTCCATGTCACCTACGTGACGAGTCGGTATCAACAATTGCCCTCATCATTTGTAATTACTAGGATCGGCTAACAAAGTATATGCTAACGATGTATATAACAATTAGCTCGGATTGGTGGTCGGCCCTTCAGCTCCTGACATCAGCAGGCTCAACATGTCAGTGGCCAACAACACGTGGCATATGGTGATTGGTGTGTCAGATCGTTGATTTGGGTTTTGGCTGTGTTCAGACATATGCAATTGTGTCATCCCAAATTTTATTAACCTTTTTATTTCACATGACTGCATAAACTTAAGAGCTAATTTATATATGGACCAAAGGTCAAAGGTGTAATAATCATCAAGTCAAGGACAAATTTGGACAAAGATGCATTAATTTAATTTTTGGGGTAACCATTTAAGCAATTAAATAAGTTTGAGATTTATATGGAATTATATTACAAGTTGGTAGTTTAATCGAAATAATACATGAAGTTAGGGACCTAAATGAAGCAAAGCAAGAAGTTAAGGGACTTTGGGCACAATTTTCCCAAATATGTAGATATTTCTCTTGGAATTGGGCCATTTCATACAAACACACGGAGAAAGAGACCGAGAGAGCAAGAGGTAAGTAGAGCTTTAAATTTCTTGAAATATATGAATGATATGAGATTTTAAGGTTTGAAGTTATTGGTTTTAACTTAAGAAATTAATTAAGTACATTTAGCTCTCTTTTTTACTTTGCCTAAGGTGGTTATTAAAGGACTAGTTTATTATACAAGGATCCAAGAGGAGCAAAATATGCTTTGTTTCAAGCTTTTGTTATGAAATAAATTCTTAAGGTTTACAATGTGATATCGAGGCTAAGTTATGGGATTTTATTATGTGAATATGAGTTAAATAAGAAAAGTCTTGGTGTGGAATTATTCTTAGACATGAAACTGGAATCAAACAAGGCCTAGTATAAAAATATGCAAAAGTTAGTATATGAAATCATAGTTTAAGAAGGAAAAATTAGAGCTGAAAATTTTGAATAAAGTATTATTTGGGTACTTTAAAATCAAAATTCTCATGGAATTGAGTATTGAGTTTATAGTCTTGATATTCATGGATTAATTGATATGAAATGCTGATTTGAATCTAAAATGGAAAGCTATGAAGTTAGTGTTGACTTTCATGGAACCAAGCATGTAAATATGGATTCAATAAAGAGGGAGTATGCTGAAATTTTACGTGGGTTGATACAGGTACCTTAATAACATAGTATTGGGAAAGATTTCAAAGATAAGTGAAGTTAAGGGTGAAAATAAGATTTTGACAGCATTTTTTTCCAAGAAGAAATGAGGAAATGTTGAAGAATTGGAAGGAAATGATAAGCTTGTAACTTTAAAGAGAGTTATATATTAATATAAGTAGATGGAGATGGATAAGGTTAAAGGAAGTTATGTAGCTTGATAATATGTAAGAATTTGCTATAGTAGTCATTAAATGTTGAATGTAATTATCATATTATGTTACAGGAAGTGGAGAAAGAATTAGAATCAATTACAAAACGAGCTAGATTTCCATGTATAGCCGGTGAGTGAAACTTTTCTCTTCTTTATTTTTAAATGAAAATTTATTATGCTTTAATTTCACATGAGTTAGCACTGTTTTATGATGACTGTGTATTTCCATGAAATGTCACAAAAGTTGATACTTTCTTCAGAAAAGTTTATGTGAATTTTTATATGAAATGATGCCTCATGATTTGTGGAGATGTTTGATTTGAAATGTGATTTATGATGCATTAAAACCCCCAAAGCTATGTCCTATGTTATTATTTATTCCACCTACGGGCGAAGGGGCCAATGGCTCAAGCTGTTGATATGATAATGCCACCTAGGCGAAGGGACCTACTATGCTAGCTATGGCTCAAACTGGTTATTGTACCGCCTTGGGCAAAGGGGTCATATGATACCTATGACCCAAGCTAGTGTCTATGCACGTATGAGGTAATATGACTGTGGTTACATGATGACATGAGATTATGGATACTTTTTTGGGGTGGATTATATGATGACTCTTGGAATAAAATGAATTTACATGATGTTTTCTAGCATTGTAATGATTCTATAAATGTTTTGATGTGAGATGAATTCATCTTGATGATAATATTCGATGTATATTCAAAATTATGAAAAATCCAGAAGTGGCTTTATACCTTTTATTCAAGATTTTGCAAAATTTATATTTTGACTTTTCAAAGCATGTTTAATCACAAAAACTACACTCACTAGGCTTGTTAGCGCATATATTTTCCTAAATGATTTTCTTTCCAAGTAACAATTGGAGTTTGGGCAATGCATCATGGCTGAGCCTGCTATTTCAAGAATTTGAGCCGCCACATAGAATTTGTTATAGGGTCTATTATTGTTATGATTTGTAAACTTTAACCGGGTTAAGTTTACTAGTATGCATTGGGTATCTCGTGTGAGTCATTCGCCGATTAGTATATTTCTCCACATATGAAGTAGTGTAAGTTGTAATGAGGGGAATTCTTATGTTGTGAGGTGTTATGGGCTTGACATTGCGAGTTTATATAGGTTGGTTTTCTTATTAAATTAGGGAAGATATTGCCAAAATTTTTCTAGGATAATTAGCTTGTTCACGTGCCTTGACGATAGATTTTAGCTTTTAGCTGGAATTTATCGTCGGCGCACATTACACTTTAAGTAAGTTAGAGGCACTAGGAGTGGGGTGTGTCAGTAATGATACTACTAATCAATTTAAGAAGTGCCCTTTCGAATTCCGCATCCTTCTGGTATAAATAAGCTGTAGCCCTCTCATTCTTCCCCCTCGCGTCTTTGAAATTCTCTCTCTAGCACATCTGGTGCTCTGTTCATATGTTTCCACCCAGGTGCTCTGATCAACTATTGACTATGTAAACGACTTTTCCCTCTTTTTACCTTTGCTTTTTTTTTTTTGTCTCCTCGGGAAGTATTCTCAATATTCTTCTCATCGGGAAACTTCATATGATCATGATGACACTGAGATCGGTAATAGATCCACTCATTGCTCAGAAGACAAAAAGATCATGGGACCGGAAGCCCAGACAGATAGTGAGGAAGAACTCTGCTATAGTCAAGGGGAGAATTATGAAATAGAGTACGGTGGTGTTGATTTTGATTACCAGTCCGGTCCCTCCACCTATCCTGAAGCTAAACCCAGCGAGGAGGGCATCACTCATGGTAATGAAGTCGTTCATGAAGCCGAGATCCCGTTCAAAGTTGTTCCTCTCCAGGTAGGACATGGGCCACGACCAACCACAGTGGATGATGAGCCATCAACATTGACCCCTTCTCCACGTGAGATACCATGTTGTTCTACAATCTCGGGTCAAGGTAACCCAACTCATGGCCTGGTATAAGAAATACGACATCCTGGAGAACGTCAAATACATTCTTCCCCAACCATGTGATGAGATGTACTGTCCTCCACCTAGCTGTATGCCCTACACTAAAGGCATGCTGGATGTCGGTCTCAGGTTCCCACTCCCTCGTATAGCGACCGACTATTTTCACTATTTCGAGATGGCTCCTGTTCAAGTCATGCCTAATGGTTGGAGGATGATCCTGGGGTTTATCATCCTTTTGCAATATGTGGGGAAACCGATGATGTCAACGAAAGTTTTTATCCACTTCTATGAGTTCAAGAGGGACAAAGCCAAACTGGGCTTCTATTATGCCATCCTCTACCAAGGTTTAACAAACCTGATCAAGAACCTCTTCGACTCAATAAAGAATTGGCCATTGGACTGGTTTTAGGTCTCAAGAGAGTAGAGATCCAAACCTCGTGACCCAGATGATACTGCCATCTCTAAAAAATTTATCATTTATAGTGACTTGCTTTTACATCGTGATTTCTCCATGACTGCCATTTAACTCTCTTGACATCTTCCTTCCTCACAGAGAACGTGAAGCAATGCCAGACCGAGGACCTTGAGGAAAAATTCTTTAACTTATTGGAAAAAACTCAAAGGCATTCATTACCGAGACCTCCTCATAGAAGATAACTTGTGGAAAGCTGGACTCACCACTCCAGACGACTTTGGCCTTTGTCCTGCTCCGGTCCGGAGACAACCAAGTCCACACATTTCTAGCTCTCCTTTTTGTCCTCTAACTTTTACACTTTTACACGACTTTGACCTTTGTCCTACTATCTGATCACGGGACAGTCCCGATCCGAACCTCACACTTTTGATTGAGTCATTGAACAGGATATTTTGTTACTAAAATTTAAACATTGTTGAAATTTAAACAAGTGTTGGGCTTGTACCGATCAAGGTACGTCAAGACTCGGGCTAGTTCTTGTATTTCCAAACTCAAAACTCTATTACTTTCATTTTTACTTTCTTTTTATGAACTTCCAACCTAAAGTTTTATCACTAACTACGATCTCGTTAGGAAAATAGTGGCATTACCTTGTCGGTGAATTTTATCCGATCTCGATTTGGATTAATTTGGCGTGTTTTAGTCAGGTTAACTCCGATCTAGACAACGTGCTAAATTTTTCATCGAATAAGATATTTCACAATTAATATTTAAAACAAAGTGTTAAAACTTTGTCTAAGTGTTGGGTTTTGTACCGATTAAGGTATTTAATGATCTGTATTACGTTTTTGTACAGATCTCTACCTTATGACCTGGGTAAATTAGTTTTAACGAAAAATTTTCTAAGTTTGAGTGAGATTTTTTCCGTATTGAATAAACAACCCAACTACCGGTCTCGTTTAACACATCCGATTAGAAACACATTTCAAGAATCACTTTTACACTTATCGTCGCGCAACTCTAGATCGGTTACTTATGGCTGATCAGGAACACGTTTTGAGGTGTCTCCAAACTTCATTTGAGACCTATTCTATAGTAGTCCTGATCAGCTCTTTTCAACCAGTTAGAATTAGTTTCTCTCAGATCGTCCAAATGTTGTTTCTTCACTTATTTTTGGAGATGCCTGATCAGTGCTTTTCAGCCGACCAGGGTTTTTGAGTGTATTGTGGCTTTCTTCCCTATGTTTGCCTAAATCTAAGGTCAGCCACTAATGGTTGAGCTTAGATTCTTTGTATGTATCTAAGTTGCCTATATTTTAGAACCTTATCGTCTACCTTAAACAATTAGACCTAGAGGATTGAGATCCTGGGGCTTTAGTGCTCCAGTGGGGCTTGTTCAGCCTAGGGAATTGAGTTGAGCCTTATGGATGAGATCCTGGGGCTTTAGTGCTCCAGTTGGACTTCTTTAGCCTAGGGAATTAAGTTCCCTAATTAGGCTCAATGAGCCTTATGGGCTTTATGCCCTAGTTGGGCTTGTTCAGCCTAGGGAATTGAATTCCTTGATTGGGCTCAACTAGCCTTATGGATGAGATCCTGGGGCTTTGGTGTCCCAGTTGGCTTATTCAGCCTTGGGAATTGAGTTCCCTGATTGGGCTCAACGACCCTTATGGATGAGGTCCATTTAATGAGTAACACATTGGACTGCAAAATGACTTTAATTGAAAGTAATAAAGTAGTTCTGGCTAGTGTGAGGTGTGATTACAGGTGATAATCAATCCCCCAGTGTAAAACATATAACGGTGCACTCTGTTCCCACTTACTGGTAATATTTTTTGAGATGCTCCGCATTCTAGGAGTGTGCTAAAAATTTCATAGGCTCCATTAGGCAGGACTCCGACAACGCCTAGTGGCCCTTCCCATGGCTTATGTAACACTCACCCTTTTGAGAACTAGTTCTCCCATCTTGAACTTTCTGAGTTTAACCTTGCGGTTGTAGTACTGTACATTCCACAGTTTGTAGCCAGCATTCTCGAGGTTCGCCAGGAGTCGCTTCTCATCTAGTAGGTCCTGTTTGGTCAAGAGTGCTTGGTCATTCCTCTCTGAATCATGATGTTGGACTTGATAGGATAGATATAAATTTTGAGTGAGATTACTACTTCTGTACCATAAGCTATTGAAAAAGGGGTTTCCCCTGTCGCTGTTCGTTGGGTAGTCCAGTAAGACCAGCTTGATAATTTTATTCACGACCTTCACCTGGACATTTGTCTGGGGATGATGTGGAGTTGCATAAAAGTTTCTGATCAAAAGCTATTGGCAGAACTTTCTGAATTTGGCATTATCAACCTCGTTACCATTGTCTATGATTAGAGCGTAGAGGATCCCAAAATAGAAAATAATAGACTTCTAGACAAAGTTTGTTGTCTTCTGTTCTGTGATTTGGGCCAAAGTTTCGGCCTCCACCCACTTGGTGAAATAATCGACCGCCACAATCGCATATTATGTATTTCCCCTTCTGGGGGTAGAGGTCAGATTAAGTTAATTCTCCACTGTGCAAACAGCCATGGCACCTTAAAAGGGTTTGACTCTTCCGGGGAAGACCTGTTGTCGGGCTCGAAAAACTGGCACTCCCAGCACTTGCGCACAAACTCGATCGCATCTTTTTTAAGAGTGGGCCAATAGTATCCTTGTCTCACGATTTCAAAAGCTGGCACATGTCCCCTTACGTAGTTGCCACAAATCCCTCGATGGACTTCTCTTAAGGCGTAATCAGCTTCTCTGCCGTCTAGGTAGTGAAGTAAAGGCTTCAAGTACCCTTTTTGTATAATTCGTCTCCTGTCAGGGTGAACAGGGCTACTCTGGTCTACAGCTAGAGGGTCTTGATCTTATCTTCAGGCTGAATCCCTTCTTTCAGATATTGGATTATTTCATCTTTCGAATCAATAAGTCGTGGTGTGAAACTCAATACGGTTTTAGGCTGGTCAAGCATGGAGTGTTCTATGCATGCAATTGATACACTTGTAAGGAGGTTGACTCCAGGGCTTCTAGCTAATCTTGATAAGGTATTAGCTTGACCATTCGCTGACCTTGGGACCTGTCGACATTCAAAAGTCGTAAAGTTCTTTGCCTCATTCCCAACTACTGCACAGTACTTTTGCATTTATGTCTCCTTTTTTTGAATTCTCCATTAATCTGGTTCACGACTAACTGGGAGTCGATAATAACTATAAGGTGGGTAATGCCTAATCACTTGGTTAGATCTAATCCTATTAGAACTGCCTCATACTCCGCTTCATTTTTTGTGGTCAGGAAATCAGAACAGTAAGTGTGGCAGTGGATCTGTTGATCTGGTTCAATCAAGACAATCCAAGCACCTGAACAGGCGTCTGTTGCGTATCCATCAACAAACATTTTCCATTGTTCCACTTGTTTGACAACCGGTTGCAGAGGTTGAGTGAATTCTACCACGAAATCTGCTAGGGCCTGACCTTTCTTGCCGTCCGAGGTTTGAAAGTAATATTGAACTGCCCCAATTCATCGGACCATTTCATTATCCTACCAAAGGTATTTGGCTTCTGAAGCGCCTAGCACAAGGGGTAGTTGGTGAGGATCTCCACTTCACGCTGCAAAATATAGGCTAATTTTTCCATCGACGAGTATCTGAACTCCCCATCCTTCAACGTCTGGCTGACGTAATATATTGGTTTTTGAATACCCTCCTCCATCCTTACAAGGGCGAAACTCATAGTCACTTCTAAGACTACAAAATATAGAACCAAAGTGTCACTTTACTTGGGTTTGGATAGAATGGAGGGTGTAGTTAGCTATTGTTTGAGGGCCTTAAAAGCCACTTGACATTCCTCAGTCCACTGGAAATTTCTGTTTCCGTGCAAGATATTGAAGAAGGGTTTTCACGTGTGCTCTTCCGATCTATGCAATGAAGCGGCCCAAAGCCGCTACTAGTCTAGTTAGACGCTGCATCTCCTTTACTCTGGTTGGCAGCTGCATATTGATGAGATCTTGTATCTTGTCCGGGTTGGCCTCAATGCCTCGTTGGTTTACCATGTAGCCTAGAGATCGGAAGAGCGTCGTG
>CAVNYN010244875.1:0-15503 GCA_963692815.1 Nyctanthes arbor-tristis | reverse complement strand
CCCCCCCCCCCCCCCAAAAAAAAAATAAAAAATAAAAAAGAAAAAAAAGGCAACATGTAGTAACTAGTTGACAACAGATAAGAAGATCAACTGAATATGCAAAAAGGAAGATGGAGAAAAAAAATACTCAAATCGGGCAACATCTCAATACAGGCAATCTTCAAATAAGAACCATGATATATAATATGCCAGTATAAACATATGCTGTGCAACTCTCTATAAACATTTAAAATAAGAAATATTAAAACACAAGCAACTAACCCCATAGCAATACAAGATTTTGATGCAGAACAAATTTAGCAAATATCTCATAGAGCTGTTCTACAATGTTTTAGTTTTGGGGTACGATGCGGGATGTGTAGCTGATGATATTGATAACTGGTACTGGATGTTTTTTGAACAACAAAACTAGCTACGCTTGGAAGATGTTTGGGGCTGATAAACAAACAAAAAATAAGTGCTTTTCACGAGAAAAAATGGGGCCAATTCAATTGTTCATCTTGTTCCAATGCTATTGGCTTCATGATTCGCACTGTTGCCGGGAGTACCATGGTTGCTGCTTCATCATCCAAACGGTTTCCCCATCATTCCTGCTACAGTTGATAAACAACGGATATCTAGCAAATCTCTTTTCTTGTCATTTTGCTTCAAGGTAAAATGTAGGGCCATATCACCATTTTATCCTCAAGAATGCCCCATTCTCTGCCATTATGTATTTGATATCTGGTGTGTACTTGTTGTCATCTCATCTACTTCCATTATGGTACATACGCGTTTTAGCAATTCTTTAGGGGTACAATCATCTGGAATTAGAATGCCAATGCGTTCCATGTTGTCTTTGAGATCCATTACCCATCATAGAAAATTGTAACCCCTATCGTTTTAATACCTACAATATATCAAACAAGATCGAGTAACAATGTTTATGGATTTGGGTAAGTGATATTACAATCGGAGAGTAGAAGAAAAAAATGAGATTTATGGTAACTTAGTTGCTGTATTAATGGAGTTGCAATCTGAATTTGGGAATCAATTTTTGTGGGTAGGTTAGATTGCTTGCAGTTTTGACAATGGCTGATAGAGGAATACACCGTATTTGTTTCAAGTGAGAAATTGGCGAAATCAACTAGCACCCCCTATTATCTAGTTTCAGTTATTGAAACCAAACTCTGGTGGTTTTCGGAATGGGTTTTTCTTGTGTTTTTTTTTTCTTTTTATAATTTAGGTATTTTAAATGTTTATAAAATCATTTTACCATTTATTTTATTGGGGCATCAAGTTATATGGGTATTTCTACAACCGAAAAGAGTAATCTTAATATTAATATATATAAAAGGGAGGATAATTTCTGGTTTTGGTTTCCTTCCAAAAAGTTGGCGGCATAACTCATCTGGTGGCATCAGCATTATGGTTTTTTAAGATTATTTATTTAATTATTTTTTTCCTTAACTATGAGATTTTTTTATAATGCATTTTTTAATTAATGCGATAGTTATGTTTCTTAACCCTGTGCACACTGCCTGTTTGGGTTCCTTCATTCATGTATTTTATGATTCTTTTTTTTACAGACGCGATTTTTAGGCTGTACTTTTTAATTATGTTTTTTTACCTTACGCGCATCGCATTTCCTTTTTGGGTTCCGTGATTCACGTATTTGTTCATATCTATACTAAATTTTCGCTCCTAAATATTTTCCTAGCTCGATTCGGTTAGCCATATCTTCTGAAACACCTATTTTAAGATGAATTCTTCAGTGTTGGGGTGTAATAATGGGAGAGTTGCGGATTTGGTGTCTATCATATGTAGATCTAATCTTCTTTTATTTTTTTCAATGTTTGAATTTCTATGATTTGGATCAATGTTATCCGATAGAGCAATTCTATGAAAACATGAAAATGTGACATAAAAACTGATATTCTTAAATCTTACTTGGCACAAATTCATTAGATACTTATCAAATGACCACTTTTTCAATACCCAATGAAACTTTACAACATTGACAATGTCAGTTTTTTATGTTATATTTTCATGTCTTCTTAAAATTTCTGTATCTGAGGTAAGTTTTATTATTTGTGTATAATTCTTCAAGCTATTTAGGTAAAATATTATACTCATTTTTCACCCAATTTTTTCCTTCAAAGTATGAAAGCCCTAATTATAGTGTTAAGTCGAATTTTATTTTTCTTTCATTATTGGTTAATTCGTACTCTCTCAAAATGTTATATTTGGTATGATTCCATGTTTTTTCCGATTTTGAGATAAGATATAGATAGTATATTTATGAGATGAGATTTTAATTCGATTTTTATAAAATTATAACCTTTTTGCCCTAATTAATGGTCTTCGTGTGTTGTTTGTTATCTATATAAACTTGTATGTGGTGTTTTTGTATTTTCATTGTTAATTTGAATCAACATTGTACTAAATGATTTTTTTTTATTTACTGTTAATCTATATCTTTTACTAGGTCCATCTTCAGATTTATTTAGGTAAATGATATTTAGATAGGAGAACTTATAGATGTGATACAAGAGAAACTTTTTAAGTGCAAGGTACTACTATTTGATTATTCTTTTTGTTGGATACTTTAATTTACTTTACTATTGTTTTATGGATTATGATTATTTTATTATGTTTCCTTTGATAACTTTGGAGGACATTATCTTTATTTTATGAATTTTTATGTAATAAAACTTTAACGGAAGACTTTTACTGCATATTAAATGTTTCTTGAACTCAATGAAGTTATGAATTGATATTAAATTTTTAATTATTATTGATTATATAATTACTTAATTCAAATGTTTTTTTTTTTATTGTGGGATGAAATAAAAGAGTAATTTTAAAGCTTACTCACATCACATGATGAGGCAATTTAGAATTCAATATGCTATAAAAGGTATGGAAAATATTTTTTTTAATTGTTACTGTCTTTCTTATCTTATATATTATCGTATTTTTAATATTGATATGTTATAATTGTCACTTTCATATTTATATTTAAAATAAATTATTTTGATTTGTGTTCATTAACTTATTCTGGTTTAATTGTTCTTTCTAATAGGTTATACATTGATCTGTATATTTGGAAAAACTTCTACTTGATATGTTTATGGTTTTTCTTCATTTATTATAGATTAAATTCCTTCCATGTATTTATTTGTTAATCATTTCTTCAAATGTTATTTCGTTATTGTTGGATTTATTTTCATTTAATGGTTCGTATGTGTTGTATACAATTGTCAGTTATAATATCTTATAAAGTGTAACTATTCATAATTACTTAATACTTATGTTTGCTGAAAGGATGGTAATATTTATTTATATTTATATAAATGATATCTTATGGATGAATTTTTACAATAATAATTTACATTATTTTTAGCTGGCATTTCTTTTGCTTTTTATCTCGTGTAACGTACGAGTGTGAAACTAATTGTCTTAATAGAAGTTTCATGGAGTATTCTTGCATAGTATAACTGAATGGAACCCAGTTCTCATTTAACCCTTTTCTTGAAGCTGCAGTAAGGGCCCAAATTAAAAACTAAGGGCCCAAACATAAAAAAGTCAAGGCCCATAATGAACCTTGACCAAATTTTGAAAATTCAGACGGCGGGGGTAAAATATTTTCAGGCGCAAACGACTATCTCCCAATTCAAACACAAATTGCCAATTGAAAAAACCCTAAATCCAATTGAAGAACCCTAAATCTAAAATTTCCCAAATCCCAAATTTCCAATCGAAGAACCTAACTCTCCAAGCTCCAATACATTCGTTTGCCTCCTCAAACGCCTGTCGTGAATCAATCGACGTCGCCATCCCGGCCTCCGCTCGTGACTGCTGCTGGGTGCTGCTTTTCGGCCTCCGCGACTCCGCCCTCCGGTCCGCTGCTGCGTCAGTGCGTTGTCTGCTGGCTACTGCTGTTCAATGCTCACAGTTTCTGCTGCTGCTGCTGCCTTCGCCCTTCTCCCTTTCTGCGCCAGGCTTCAGCGCCGCCTTCTGCTGTTTTGCCTGCTTGGCTGGCTGTCTGGTGGCGGCTGCTCTCCTGCCTCTCCGTCTCCTATCAGCCAGTGAGGTATGAGGATTGAGGAATTTTGGATGAGGTTTTATAATTATTTAATGGTTTATTGGTTTAGGGATTGAGGAATTTTGGATGAGGTTTTATAATTATTTACTAGTTTATTGGTTTGGTTTATTCTTGAATCTTGGGTAAAGGTTGAATATTGTTATACTGATTATAAGATTATTGAATTTGAGTCTTGAATTTGAAAGGAGCTAAGCTAAGGTAATGGTTAGGAGTTTTATTCTTTAGAGTTTTAAATTTTAGTCTTTTAGAGTTTACAGTTTATTCTTTAATCTTCTTTAAAGGTTGAATATTGATTATTGAATTTGAGTCTTGAATTTGAAAAGAGCTAAGCTGCGGTAATGATTAGGAGTTTTACTCGTTAGAGTTTAGAGTTTTTAAGTTTTAGTCTTTTAGAGTTTTCGGTTTATTCTTGAATCATGGGCAAAGGTTGAATATTGATTATTGAATTTAAGTCTTGAATTTGAGAGAGCTAAGCTTCGGTAATGATTAGGACTTTTATTCTTTAGACTTTAGAGTTTTAGTCTTTTAGAGTTTTCAGTTTATTCTTGAATCTTGGGTAAAGGTTGAATATTGATTATTGAATTTGAGTCTTGAATTTGAAAATAGCTAAGCTCGGGCAATGATTAGGCCCTTAGGATAATATGTTATTTGTAACATATTATTTTACCAGATGAAGTGAATAGTGCAATTGAAATGTTACAATACCTAAAACAACTACGAAGGGTAATGTTATGTTTCCAATGACATATATTCCATACCAAATCTTGTTAACTCTGCCAGTTACAGTGGCCTTAGCATAACGACGTTTCTCCAAACTCAAGTTGCTCAAGACCTATCTCCGATCAACCATGTCACAAGAAAGACTAAATGGTTTGGCCTTACTGTCCATTGAG
Source organism: Nyctanthes arbor-tristis (assembly GCA_963692815.1). Classification (NCBI taxonomy): domain Eukaryota; kingdom Viridiplantae; phylum Streptophyta; class Magnoliopsida; order Lamiales; family Oleaceae; genus Nyctanthes; species Nyctanthes arbor-tristis. The sequence continues at coordinate 10,523 of CAVNYN010244875.1, read as the reverse complement.
AAAGAAATGGTTGAAAAATTAGATTTTTAACATTTGCTTAGTATTTTTGCCTCTAAAATTGCAAGATGCGTGGTCTTTAGGTAATTTTTAGTACATTGTATATATTTTGGTAATACTTATACAATAATCTTTTAAATTATGCTTTGTTTTTTCATATTTTTTTTTTCAAATTTAATGTTTGGTGTATTGTTTTATTTCTCGCTTTATATATTTAATTTTGCAAAACAGCTAATTATTTGTCGCTTGTCGCTACTCGTTATGGTGTTCCATTTTTTCGAGCTTGTCTAGGGCCCGAGTGACAACAGGACTGGCACTGGAGGAACCGAATGCTGAATCAAATGCTCTTATTCTGATCATGACAGATGTGGTCTCTTCGTTTGATACTGAAAAGAAATCACCAAGTTTCGTTGCCTTTCTTTAGAAAATTTCAACAGTTCAAACACCAAGACTTTCACTCTTGCATTTCCAAACCCCAATACCCTGATGCTAATTCAAACCCATCCAAGAATTCACAAGAGTTGCTTCCCTCAAATGGTGGATTATTGGCGCCACAACAATTTGGAAGCACAATTAGCAGGACCGAGTTGGATTCCATAGTATTGTCCAACAAAAAAATAACCTCGTATATTCGAAATGGGGATTTGAATTCAGCTACGAGGGTCTTTGAAAACATGAAGATGCGGACTATAGTTACTTGGAATTCGATTCTTGCGGGATTTCTGCAGAAGCCCGGTAATGTTGAACAAGCTAAGAAGCTGTTTGATAGAATTCCTCAACCAGATACAGTGTCATATAACATTATGTTGGCTTGTTACGTGAGCAATTCTGATATTGAGGCAGCTAAGGAGTTCTTTAATAAAATTCCAGTTAAAGATCCTGCGTCTTGGAATACTACTATCTCAGGGTTTTCGCAGAACGGGATGATGACTGAGGCTAATGAATTGTTCCATGTTATGCCGGAGAGAAATGCAGTGACATGGAATGCTATGATATCGGGTTACGTTGAGTCTGGTGATTTGGAATCAGCTTTGAAGTTGTTTGGAAATGCTCCAGTGAAGAGCGTGATAGCATGGACAGCCATCATAACTGGATATATGAGGTTCGGGAAAGTGGAATTGGCAGAGAAGACTTTCCAAGAAATGCCAGAAAAGAATTTGGTTACGTGGAATGCTATGATTGCGGGTTATGTCGAAAATGGTAGAGGAGAGCACGCGTTGAAGCTTTTCAGGACAATGGTGGAATTGAAAGTTAAAGCAAATCAATCAAGCTTGAGTAGTGTTCTACTGGGTTGTAGTAATTTATCTGCATTGAATTTTGGGAAACAAGTTCATCAGCTTGTATGCAAGGCTCCTCTGTATTTGGATACAATGGTGGGGACTTCATTGATTAGCATGTATTGCAAGTGTGGGGAATTGGAGGATGCGTTGAAATTGTTTCTTGGGATGTCAAGCAAAGATGTGGTCACTTGGAATGCGATGATATCGGGCTATGCTCAACATGGGGATGGGAGTAAGGCTCTTCGTCTATTTGATGAGATGAAAACTACAAGAATGAGACCAGATTGGATTACCTTTGTTGGAGTCTTATCTGCTTGTAACCATTCAGGATTGATTGATATTGGGATTGAATATTTCAGGAAGATGCGTGAAGATTATGGAATTAAGCCAAGACCAGATCATTATACATGTATGGTTGACCTTCTTGGTCGAGCTGGTAAGCTAGCTGAAGCTATGGATTTGATAAAGAAAATGCCCACAAAACCTCATGCTTCTGTATATGGAACGCTTCTTGGTGCTTGCAGAATGCATAAGAACTTAGATGTGGCGGAGTTTGCTGCCAAAAACTTGCTTAGTCTTGGTCCACTCAATGCAGCTGCCTATGTTCAACTTGCTAATGTTTATGCTGGGAAGAAAAGTTGGGATAATGTCTCCAAAGTTCGGAGATCCATGAAGGAAAATAATGTTGTTAAAACACCGGGATATAGTTGGATTGAAGTAAAGAGTGTTATTCATGAGTTTAGATCAGGAGATAGGCTACATCCAGAACTAGAATACATACACGAAAAAATGAAAGAACTTGAGCAGAAAATAACATTGGCAGGTTATGTGCCTGATCTTGAATCTTCTTTGCATGATGTGGGGGAAGAACAGAAAGTACAGTTACTTCTTTGTCACAGTGAGAAGCTAGCTATTGCTTTCGGACTAATAAGAGTGCCGCTAGGGATGCCAATTCGGATATTCAAGAACCTCAGAGTGTGTGGGGACTGCCACCAAGCCACGAAATTTATATCAGCAGTTGAAAGTAGAGAGATCATTGTAAGAGATACAACAAGATTTCATCATTTTCAGGATGGTAAGTGCTCTTGTGGGGATTACTGGTGAACTTGAAATGTGAAACCAGTGGCTGCGATACTTTCAATTCAGATTCAAATATGGAAAGTGCCACAGCTGTTGTAGCGAACTATTCTCCGGGATTCGCTTTGAGTCAAAGAACTAATTGAGAGCCATTTATTTATACATAGAATCCTGTCTAAATGTTTCTGTGTCCAGGACTGGAGAACAAGCTATACAGTACGGAGTTGTATGCTGCACTGGGGAAAATGAACTAACCGCAAAAATAATTTACTGATTGATATCAAGTCAGCCAAAGTCTCCAGTTCCATTGGAGGATGCGGAGCTTCACCCGGAAAAAGAATAAAGAAGCACTAGAATAGCCGATCTTTGTACAGATAATCCTACTCATGTACAAATGTTCTTTATATAAATCAAATACATTGGAATGAATGGGTGTCCCAAAAGTGCTAAAACAATTGATTAGTAAATAAACTCGTCCTAGACCACCAATTGACGGAAGCTACTTTCACATGCAATGAATAGCTCTCTCGTTTCTTTTCTTGCATTTCCTATCAGGAGGAGCAGCAACCAGATTTCTGGTTAATGGGTTGTCCTTTCATCTGCAATGTTGGACGTCGAGCAGTCATGCGTGGCTGACTTGCCATCCTGTAATCACAAGAAGGGAATCAGACAATCAGTAAGGGATCACATGCCTCACATTAAGCTCAAAATTACAAGTAAGCAACTCCTAATTCACAGGCAATTTTTTTTTTTTTTTTTTAGTTTACTTTCTTCTCATGCATAATTATTTAGCAACTAAAAACTTTCAGGCAAGTACCAGGGTAGCCAAATAAGTAGGAATGGCAATAGGGCGGGTTTGGGGCGGGTATTCCTTTCCCCGCCCCCGCCCCGTTAAGAAAACCCCAGCCCCGTACCCACCCCCGTACCCGATTACGGCACGGGGGAGGTTCGGTGCGAGTACGAGAAAAATACATGTTACCCGCCCCGTAAAGAAAATTCTAAATTTTTTTTTTTTTAAACACGGAAACTACATGAACAAATCATCTAAATTATTATACATCAAGTCTAAATTATCAATGTTATTAAACCATTCAAGGAATACATATCGAATTACCATATAACAAAATAAAAAAAGAACATTGGGCAAAGAACATTTGTGTTGTCTTGATTTTATTTTTTATTTTAAGGAAACGCAAATTTTGAATTAGTATTAGAGTTAACTAAAAATTTAACAAAAAGATCATTGACAAAGTGATCAAGGCTTGTTGATTTAACTTTGAGTACCTGGGTTTGATTCTTAACCACCCCTTCTTTTATATAAAAATTTTTTTATGTTTAAAAAAAAAAAAAAACTTATCGGATATCGGGGTAGGGGCGGCCACAACCCGTCCCCGACCCGATAAGAGTTCGAGGCGAAATTCTTGACCCGTACCCTACTTAATACTTAACTGGGGGTACCCACGGGTATCGGATTTCGAGTTTGAAATTGCCAACCCTACAAATAAGGATGTTATATACAGCTTGAAAGACATTGGCATTTTTAACAGAATATCCCAGCAAAATGCTATACCTGCTCTTGATAGCGGCAGCCATAGCCATGAAAGCTTCCTCAACATTGGTGGCATCTTTTGCACTTGCTTCCATGAAAGGAATTCCTAGTCCATCTGCAAATGCCTGGGGAAACCAGCATTATACTTATTAGTATGAGTTAATTGTTATTTAGCCAAAAAAAGGAGAATCGTTCAAATGAGTTGAACACAGATCCATGAAAGCATGAGGATGTTGAAGTTACTTTAGCTGTCTCTGATGAGACGACTTTCTGGCTGTCTCTGTTGAGTTAATTGTTACTTTCTGGTCTGTGAGATCACTCTTGTTACCAACGAGAAGTTTGTTGACAGTGTCACTGGCAAATCGGTCAATTTCATTCAACCATAGCTTTACATTGTTGAAGCTCTCTTGATCAGTCACATCATAGACCACCTGAACAGATGCTAAAATAAGCCATTTTTATTTCATTTCAAGGAAACAACTATCACAATGTTTGGATACCAATTAAAAACACCTCGAATTTATCAACCACTTTAAATTTTAATTTTTAGACACGCGGTAACACCACATTTAACCAAATATTTGATTTCATTTAAACTCTTACATCATTTTAATCATTACCTCCACATGGAACAATTATATTTCAACACTTATATAAAATTTAAATTTTAAATCCATTTAAAAACCCACCCATTTTTAAATCCTTACTAGACAAACTGATATGTCAAGACTGGGTTTCGGTGTCACTTACAATGATACCATGTGCCCCACGGTAGTAGCTGCTTGTAATGGTTCTAAAACGTTCTTGTCCAGCAGTGTCCCACTGGAAGTGAGATGCCCATTAATAATCACAAAATTTTACTCTATATATATATATATATATATATATGCCCACAATGTGCAAATGAATGGGTTTGACATGTAGGGAACACTGATGGAGATATTCAATTCATCTCAGTAACAGGAGTATTGCAAGAACTTACTATCTGAAGTTTAATGGCTTTTCCATCCTGTTCTACTGTGCGGATTTTCTGCATTAGATATGTGTGAAAAAGTTGCAAAAGAATTAAACTTTCCGCACTTGGTAGACCACCGCAAAAAGGGATTACATGACTGATCACTTACAAAGTCTACACCGATGGTACTAATGTAACTTTCAAGATATGAATCATCCTAAAAAATTATAAAACGTAGTTAGGAAAGGCTCATCCTTATTTGGTCAACAGGGAAGAAGATATCTAAAAGAATAATACTATTCATTCATTGCCCATGGTAATGACCACTAATCCACGTGGAAGTTTGTTGTCATTAAATGATTAGCGTTATTAAATGTAAGGACATATTATTTATCAAATTAGATTTATTATTTAACGCCACCTAATGATGATGATACTCACCACCAGAGATAAGATAGCTTTAATCTATCTAAAAACTGTGTTAAGTTTTCAATGCTATTTCAAGCACAAACAGGAGAGTCAGTTTCTTTCATATCCAAAATACACAGTATCTCTGAGTAGTTACTAACACATGCAAAGAAGAGTAGCACATATGTAATTTCCTTTAAAAGCAAGTGGACAGTTTCACACCTACCATGCCTCACCTTGTCACCTGGGCTACCAACTCCAATAATGATAAAAATATTAATAAGTAGAAACACTGCAAACAGATAATACTACTAGTATATTGCTTTAGCGGTGAACTCGGTCATAAGGCCAAGCAAGGAGCAATAGTGGGAGAAAGATTGATCTTTGAGGAGGAATTAGAGGCAATTGAAAAAGAATGGTGAAACGGCTAAGAGAGACAACAGGGTGCGCCTTTTTTTTTTGGTAATATATGTAAAGTAAAAAAAAACTATTTTTCTAACGTGAAAAGGCTGACATCATGCAGGTATCAAACAGTATCATGAGAAACTCTAACAAGGAAGAAATTGGAACCAAAGAAATCTTATTAAAGATGAATTAGGAATAGGAACTTACAGCAAACCTTAAAAGAAGACATGATTTTCCTACACCAGAATCCCCGATTAGTAAAAGCTTTAAAAGGTAATCGCTGCACATAAAACAATATAAAGGTCAGAGAAACCGTAAGAAAGATAAAGAGATCAATTTCTCTAAAATTAGATAAACTCACAGCTCTCTAATGATAGACTAGGTTCTAAAAAGCGCAAAGTGTGATCAAACAAGAAAGGGATGCATCACATTTTTTTTCAATTTGTTGCCCTTTTTGAAGTTTAAACTCAAAGCTTTTTGCTCATTTTTTGCACTTAGGCGACACTTTTTTCGCACTTTTTAGAACGCTCGTGATAGATAAGAGCAAAATGTTGTTGTTGTTTCTTCATTACATGTAGATCCATATATAGCAACTAAAACAAAAGACAAATATATTAGCATGAATCAAAGATAAAGAATTCAAGTGAATGCTTAACCACAAATGAGAACATTTTTTCCGAAATTTCTCACATTGTCATCATCATATATTAGCATTGAAACTAAATATAGAAACGCAAAAGTTAACAGTAAGAAACTATTAAATCCTGGCTACTCCAAGTATTATTCCTCAAAGACAACTTTCTTGAAGTTCAATTATGCAGCTGATTTCACACATGAAAAAAGTTCAGATATATACTAAATCGGGTGATCACTTCAATTATTAAGCTCACAGCTTATAATAGTGAAATTTATCCCTAACAATATTGAAATCCGATTAGTCAACGTTTTGCCTCAAAAGATCATAAGTTCCAATATTGAAAAACAGATTATACAAAACGATAACAATTTCACCAACAAAGAACATGTATTTCAACCCACAGTAAATTTTCTCCTTTACCAAAATCTTCTGTCATCGGTCTAAATAATCAAAGGGACCAATGTATAAACAACATAAAAAAAAAAAAAAAGAACGGAAAAAAGAGAACTTTCAGATGAAAAGATAGATTAAATCAAAACCCGAAACCAAGATATAGGAGTTATTACATGAAAATGCAGAATCCCACCAACTGAACATACAATAATATATTAGTGAAACATTCCAATAATGATCCAGTTACGAAAAGAACTTACTATTCCTGATTCATGGCGAATAAAATTCAAGAGATCGATTCAAATATGGAGATAGAAAGCAAGCTTTACGAGTGTGCTTATATTCGGGCGAGCGTTCGACCTACAGATAATGGAATCCGTGAAGAAAAGAATAGGAGAATGCGGAAAACTCTGAAACTTCTTCAAGATCAAAAGATAAAAATATATAAAACCATACATAGGGAGTTCGATGTGCCCACATGGCACATTGTATGGTTGTGATTTCTTGATGTACGCTACATGACCATAATGCGGTACCATATGATGTTAAAATAGAACTAAATTACAAACAGCAATACGTGGGAATTACAATAAGTGGGGCCGTTGAGTTGCAAATTTATATATACACACATATGTGATCTATAATTCATGTGCCCAAGTTTTACCAGACTAACTAAGATCCATGTAGTCTAATGATATCCTAATTATTTCTCGAACCCTTGGTCAAGAGTTCAAATCCCCCCAACAATCTAATGTCCCTTTGTGTTAAAAACTAATTTTGAGAATTATTATTTGAATAAAAAATCATAGATTGTCTAATGATCTACCATCACATATATGTCTATCGGGATAATTTCACTAAACGTACGTTAGAATATCATTTTGACCAACCTCACATGGTAAGGACATGTATATTATTACCGGAATACTAATCATTCATCACTACCAGTAATAATTATCATCCTATAGGTCTCTAGAACTTGTACCCTCGAACTACATATCCAGACATTTTCGTTAAACTAAGAAAAGTTGACGAGTGCTTTGAATTTTATTTCTTTAAACTGCCATATATAACTCTATTTGCGGTTTTTAGGCCCCAACAACAATTTAATTGATGGTTGAATACTCCCATTGATATTGAGAAATGCTATTTGTACACACAAAGTGTACAATTTTGTACACACCCTTATGAATTTACTCATACCCCTTAAAAGTTGTGATTTCAGAGATAATGAGACAAATGATATTTAAGTAAATACAAGGGATTGTGTACAAGAATTATACACTGTGTGTACAAATATTCTTTCTCCACTGATATTTATTGATTATCAAAAGAATATACGAGTGCAATGAATTAATTCACTTGGGATGCTCAAATTTTCCTCATCAACTTTTGGTAGAAGAGCATTTCAGTCATTCAAAATGAATGAAAAGCTGTGCTCTTAAGATACGAATAGAAATCTTGTGGTGAACTTCATCATACATTTATCGCAACTTAACAAGCACTGTGATACTTAGATGCATTTTATTATTTTTGAAAGATCGTCAAATGCTTTCATTTGACCCACCCGTGGTGCCCGTTGGGACGCCCCTCAGACGAAGGTGGGCCCCACCTATTCTCGATCCCACAAGTGGGTAACCAAAAAACAGGGTAGCATAGCATAGTAAACCATTTGGAAGTGATTGTGACTGTTCATTCACGACATGCCGAACAAGTTAAATTCTCATTTAACTCGCCTTTGTTTTCTTGCTTCAGAACAACATAATAACTACACAGCACATCCCATTTCTTCGTTAGATCATAGACTCAACGAATCAAAGTCAAGCTGCAAATATATGATTACACGAACCAAAATTCTTTGACCAGGGAACCCGAGAATTTCCACCCTAAGTAAAGAGTGGATCTCGAATCGCCTTGACTCAAGTTACAGTTTCCAGAACTTGTTTCCTGTCACACACTATTCTACATAAATTTATGATCACAAAAAGTTCCATTACCAAAAATATTTACCCTTTTGTACAACATATTGCGAAGGAAAATTAGCAATTCCTAGCAAGCAATTACAGAAAGTTTTGAGACTTGATAAAAACATAAATTTATTTAAAAAAAAAAAAAAAAAAACACCTGAGAGACTAGTTTTGCATGTTTACTCCCTGTTTCTTGATTCATTGGATTCCAAATTTGTGATGCTTTTACAGTCATCTCCTTTGGCTTAGAAGAGGCTGAGTTGCAGAACCTGCATAATAATAAGTAGATTGAACCCAAGCCGGTCCAGGGATATCGTCCCAGAAAGATACTGCTTACTAGTTACCATAATAACAAAGTCAAACGTATAATTTACCTTCTCATGCACATCTCAAAACCGGTTTATTCAAGGCATGATCACAAACAGTTAATGCATATCTTAGATTTTTAACATGTCATCGACTAAGGAAAGATATAAGCAAGCAATGTACATAGTGCACTAAACTAATATTCCCGTTTTTCATTCCCCCTTTTTTCTCATTCTCTTACCTTCCCCCTTTGTAATTCATGTTTTCATTTATAATGTGTTCGACAACAGAAGCACTTTGGAGTCTCATCATCCCTCAGTCTAAAATCATACATTAAGATGGATTCATTCTTCTAGGTGAAGTTAAAAATAAATAAATAATGCTCAGGGGATCGAGATAAGTCCAAAGTCCAACATAGGTAAATTCAGGAACCTGTCAGTACATATAATCTGTATTACAGTATAATTGACCTTAAACCTTTGGAGGACTTCTCCTTTTTTCGATATAGATGTATTAAAATAGAAGAAACTAAGGATCCCATCAGAATTCCATCTTCCATCTTCTTAAAGGTGTTTAAGAAAAGCATCCAATCCATAGTTGTTCCTTATATGTACATGCATCTATTCCAGGATTCCATTTTAAAAATCTCGCATTATCACACGGTAAAAATTTCTAAAAATATGAAATTTAGGAACATTGCATACAAGCAGAAATTATCCGGAAAGTATAAAAAGGGCAAAAAAATTCACCTGCACAATCATTTTGTCCATCAGACATCTGTTTAGAGAATTTCTCTTTAAGTTCAGCTATAACAAGTTGAGATAAAAGTAGACCAGCAGTAAAAGCTCCGACCATTAGCATAAAAAAAACTGAATCCCAGCCTCTTGTCGAAAGAAATCCAGTAAAAAGTGGACCAAGAGCAGCACCAACTGATCCAGTACCGTCAATAATAGCAGTAACTGTTGCCAGTGCCCGAGAATCTCCTCTTAGAGAGCTGTGAGTCCCAAGATCAGCAGAGACTGCAGTTGTAATGAGCGCATACGGTCCATTAACAAATAAACCAGCAATCATCATGAGTACAATGTTCATACCCTTTGACATGCTTCCATATGAACGATATAGAAGTATTGCAGGGATAGCGGCATACATGAACCCAGCCGCTATAATGGCCCGAGCCTTAAGTCTATCAGACATGTAACCGGCCAAAATTCCACCAACAATTCCTCCTACATCAAAGAGGGTTGAAAGATTTCCGGCAGACCTCACTGACATATAATGTCCCTCAATGGCTGTAAGAGAATGTAAGGAACCCATATAAGAAAAGGAAATCATAAACAACATACAATGACAATAACCAAGTCATTCTTCAACAAGCTCCACACTAGTTTCTTCTGTTTATGACTTAGTTTCTTCTGCATTATGGTTATGGTTTCAATTGTTTACCCGTGGGAGGTCTTGGCCTAGTGCTCCTCTCATGTACTCATTTTCATTGTGCTGATAAAAAACCGTTTCCCCCACCCCCCCCCCCCCCACAAAAAATAAAAAATAA
>CAVNYN010244864.1:0-13685 GCA_963692815.1 Nyctanthes arbor-tristis | reverse complement strand
CTGATCTCCGTGAATGGATGCGGGTCCAAACAGTGTTGGAAACTTGAGGTAGAGACAGTAGATAGAGACCGCTGCCTTGGTTTCTTAAAGAATAGGTTTTCCTAGGATCGCATTGTAGTTAGACGGAACATTCACCACCTTGAAATTGGTTTGGAATTGCCTTATCCTTGGAAAGACCCCCTATTTCCACAATCAAATGAACTTGTCCCAATGGTCGAACTGAATCTCCCGTGAAGCATTGGATGTTAGTGGACAACGGAGCGAACTGACTTAAGTGACCTCCCATTTGTGTGAACGTGTTGAGATAGAGGATGTTAGCGAAGCTCCCCATATCAACTAGTACCCAATGAACTTTGAATCCCTCTATACTCAGGCTTATGACCAAAGGGTCTTCATTGAGGCTGTAGTACATCTCTTGCATCTTCTTCTGAGAAGGAAAAGGAGACTTCTGGGAGGTCAGTCCCTTCAGGGACATCGCATGCTTGGTAGCTGTTCTGAGCTTGTCTCGTAAGTTGATGCTGCCACCTTCGCAACTGGAGGGAGTTATAGTTCATATTTATCAAAGTATGGATTTCTGCTCCTCCTCCTCTGTTCTGGCTCGTAGTCGGTGTTGGTTTCGGTATTGACGGCGGAGGTTCTTTGTTATGGCGGTGGGGAGGAGCTACGAACTTCTGTAGATAACCCTTCTCAATAAGACATTCCAGTTCTCCTTTTAGATCGTGACGGCTGTTAGTCTCGTGGCCCACAGACCGATGATTTTGGTAATACTTACTTTGGTCCAATTGGAAAGGTTGGGTCTACATTGGTTTTGGTTCGAATAGGATGTTTTCCCAGGATATTTGTGTAAAGATCTTTTCCGAAGAAGCGGTTAAGGCAGTAAAAGTTTACCACGCAAGCGGGGTCTATTTCCTCCTATCTGAATGTCTTGGCTCTTTTCTTTTCCCAGGATCTCTTAAGAATTTTGAGGCGCCCGAAAGGGCGCTACTCCCTTCTCAGTGTCTGGCTCGGGAGTTGTTCTTACGTTGGCCGGTCTCCAGTAGCATCCTCTGCACTTACATATCATTCAACTCTTTTTAAAAATTCTTGATAGCTCTTTGGTCCGACCTCATGAATTGACAACCAGAATCAGTTTTTGTGTCACAGTCCTAACAAGACAACCATTAGCAAAGTATCATCCGTTACATTTTCTGTCTCCAGTACTTGTTTATTAAAACGGTCCAAGTAGGACTTCAGTGTCTCAGTGGCCCCTTGTTTCACTATCACCAATTTTTCTTTCAGCGTCGTCCTAATTTTTGCCCCTATGAATTGAGACAAAAATAGTGAAGACAATTCTTCTCAACCTTGAACAAAATTTTAGGAAAGTTCTCTTAGCCACTTAGCTGGAATGTCACCCAAGTTCATGGGAAAAGCTCTACACATCGCTGCCTCCCCGGCTCCCTATAGTTCCATCCAGAAAATGTATTTGTCTAGGTGGGAGCTCAAATCGGTCTTTCCAGTGTAAGGTAGTATATGCGGCAACTTGAGCTTTGTCAGAGGGGTTCGTAATGTCGACACTAGACGGTGATAGCGTGCGATCAGAAAATCCTCCTTAGGAAGATTCCGTGTACTTCCTTTCAAGCTCGGTAAGACGATGCCTCATCTCCAACAGCTCCGTTTTCGCGCATTTGGAGAGATTTGTTAGTCTGAGATCATGATATTACGAGGTAGTGAACTTCCCATTCTCCAAGTAGTTGGTTTTTTTTTGTCGAGTCAAGCGGAGGTCATTTTGTGGCTAACCCAGATGTCCATGATATCTGGCTTTTAGACGTCCGCATGCATTTTTACCCTGCAATGCAGTTCTCCCAGCATCAAATGGATGTGATTACCCCTTAAAGCGTTAATTCTGGTACTCTTTCCAACGTCGCCATTAGGCCCCCTTTGTGCGGACTGTACTTCCTCAGGGCCAGTAGCCACACGTTTTTAGGCTTGGCACCGCTGTATCTAATCTAATTGGTACTGCATGCGCTACATGGTTTGGAGGATCTCCTTCACCAAGGATTGGGACACAGATGGGGGTTGCATTGGAGTTGGAATAGCTATAGGAGCCACCGCTGGCTCATCAGTTAGGGAAGGACTACATCTCTAAGTGTTCGTGAAAAGGTTTTAGCCGCAGCGGACTGATGCTTGCTCATGGTCGCTTTGTGGCTGTTAACCAGCCCTCCTTCTAGCTTCAAATTGTTGACAACAATTTATGTTGGAACTAATTTTGCTATCAACAACTATTTGACATAAGATAAACTATTATTAAAACTCTACTTCTTTCTGTTTCTTACAATTTATGCTTTAAAAATAATCAAAGACCCAACCCTCTCTTCATATTGGTCGAGGGTATATATAGGAAAAAATCTAAGTGGAGCACTCCGGGACATGTGTTCCACGTGTCTATCCTAGGTACGTGCAGAATCCACGTGTAGCCTCCTATCATCCACGTGTGAGGCATAGATCGATTGTTCCCACTATGTCATTGAGTTCGGCGTTCTTGAGTTTGGTGAGAATATGCATCCGAGCTATCAGGTCAGTTGTTTCATCAGCACCTACAATGGGACTGCTCACAGCGGCAGCAGTAGAATTGTAGTTTTGACATCTAATTACAGATATCCTGACTGAATAAGCATCTATAAACATAAAAGTGCTTCTCACGAGAGCCCCTCCACAGCATTTGTTTGTCCCTTTGCAATCTATGAAGCCATATCTACACCAAGCATTCGTGTAAGTAATCTGTACTAATTTACCTGTAAGCAACCAGCGCTCGACACCACATTCGATGCAGTCCATAGAAAAACCGGCATTCGACAACAACGAAATAGCTAAACTAAACACAATCTTATATAAATTCAACTTCTCCCAATGTATTATGCATCCTATCTCTCTCTCTCTCTCTCTCTCTCTCTCTCTTCCTACGTTGGCAAACAAAGTAGAACGACCTAGACTTGCTTGGTTCTTTCTTTTTGTTAGTCACTTCAAGTCGATAGATCTAAATGGCCCCAACCTCAAGTGCCACTAGTAGTAATGCTGCCTCATTTGAGAGATTTCTTGAATGCCGGCTAGCCCGCCAACACAACTTTCTTGAGCAGTTGCTAAGGGCCAAAGAAAGTTACCACGAGTCTCGTGACCAAGATGTCATCAGAGGCCTCATTGATAGGGTTGTTTCTCACTATCAAGAATACTTGATAGAAAACAAGCAACTAGCTAACACATATACATACCTGGTTCTCACGCCGACTTGGCTCAGTCCATTGGAGAAAGCACTCCTTTGGATTGCAGGGATTAAACCAGGGTTAATAATTCATCTCCTGAAATGCTTAGTAAGCGATTTATCTGAGGATCAAGGACAGAGAATTGAAAGTTTGAAAATCGAGACCAGGATGGAAGAGAAATTATTGGAAGACGAACTGGCAAGTACTCAAGAAAGTTTGGCTCCTCCTCTACTGGCAGAGCTAGCAAGGGAGGAAGGAAGAAGGCAACTGGTGAACAGAGAGGTTCAAGCAACGGATATAGTACTGGAGACTTTGAGATTGGCCCTGCAGAGTTAGCTAATTCTTGCATATCATTTGAGGACTAAAAAAGTTCAAGTGGTTGTGGAAACACTGATACCGATCCAGAATTTGACATTCTTTGCAGCGGTGATTCGGTTCCAGCTCAGAATTGGGATGCTCGGAAGACGTAAAGAAGCATGAAGAGTTAACGTCAGGTAGATTTCATCTGGTAAGAATGTTTGAATTTACAAAAGTGAGAGACTGATTAAACAAATATAGTTCTAGAGCAAGTACAAACAGCGGCAATTATGTGACTGTTTCTTTGTGTAACCACTCTCTGCTAAATGCTAATATTTACAGTTTCCCTACTGTGTGCTAGTATATGATGGTTCAAATGCCTTCTTTATGCTGAACACATTTCTACAGTACTGCATTCATTTCTGCACTTCTGCATGGCTTCTCCAGTATTGTTGTGCCAGCACACAATATAAAGAGTAAAATAAACTTATTTTTGTATAAATAGTCACAACTTATAAGAGCATCTCCAATGGCAAATGGTGAAGGTGAAGAAGAGAAAGATTATGAAGAGATAATTATTTAGATTGAATGAACGGGTAGAAAGAGGTGTAGGAAAAAACGGAAAAAGTAAAAAAGATGACAAAGATAGATAGAAATTAAAAAATAATGATAAAATAGTAATGGAAAAGATAGATATTGAGGTGTGGTTTTGGACCGTGGAGTTGACTTTGAGAAAGAAAAATAAGGGTAAATTAGTGTAAACGAGAGAAAAACGATTAAGAGAAACAGGAAATTGAAAAAAAAAAAAAAATGAGACCGATGGTTTTTTTTTTGGTCTTTCTCTCTTCATTTTGGACCATTTTTTTTGGGCCTCTCTCTATTTTGGACCATGATCCTCACCCTATAGAGAAACAATGCAAAAGAGCATAAGACAGGGCCGCCACAAGAGACAGTCACTGCCAATGTAATAAGACCAAAAAGCAAGGCTAGCCAGAAAAGGTCGCCTGTGATGTGTAAACAACTTGAAAGAGTGGTCAGGAGTACACGCCACAAAAAATTTGCCACCTGTTGAAGTCTGCTTCAGGAAAAATATAAAGACATACCCAAGGCCATTGAGGCATTGAAAGGATCAGTTCGACTATAGAAACAGATCGGGCTCTGAGTTTGAAGCCCGACCACCAATTACAAGGGGTCACGTGTATTTTAAAATACATAAGGCCCCCTATGATTAGTAGTCGGACTCCAAACTCAAAGCCCGATCTATTTCTATAAAAAATTTATTGAAAGGATCAAGCATCAACTGTAAATGAAGGTTTTAGGTTAAAATATTAATTTCAAATAACATGAGCTAAACTCCTTTTTCTAATATAAATTATAAAATAGATTCGTATGAGGTCCTCAGCCTTTTAACATCTAGCATGTGTTGGTGTCTTGGGTAAAGGAAACTAAGGAAACAGTCAAATCTCCAGGAGACCTGCACATGAAATGGTAAATGGTCCAAAAGGTTATTTTTGTTCCAAAATGGTAAATACTCCAAAAGGTTATCTTTGTTCCAAAAATCAAAACTTTGAGTGTTAAAATTAGGTCATACTCTGAAGAATCTCAATAAATAGTAACCTGGGTAACAGTGACCATGCCTCTCAAGCAACCAAATGAAATAAAATAATCAATCACAACAGAAGTAAATCAATAAAAATCAAACACATGTATACACACTCTTTCTTGAACTGAAAGAAAGTGAATGGTGCTCAGCTTTCAGGACAGACTCACCCACAGTTGCCTTTACTCGAAATTCAATAAAGATCTCCGTCATCTGCTTCTTGCAGGCATGCTGATGGCCTCCCTTGTCCACTTGCAGTCCGTGCAGCCAAGTATCCAGCTTAATATGGACTTTAAAGTTTTTAACTTACACTCTATGTCATCCTTGTTTCCACAACAGAGATTTGGGCAAGCAAATATTGTGAAAGGCTGTCGCTTAATGTCAATGATTAAACCAATCTTGTAATCATTTCAGGATTGGGGAGGGGAGAGAACACAGTGTCCTTCCTTGATCGTTGTAGTCAGTTAGGGTATGTTGCTGAGCAATTAAAGAAAGAAGTACTTTCTAGTCATGGCAAATTATAGAAATGAAAGTGCTCCAAACTCAAGAGCAAGGTATCAGTCCCCAGACCAACATAGTTTGTAGGGACTATATATATGCGTTCACTTCCCTAATAGAGAACTCATAAAAAATTTAGAAGTTTACTCAATATAAATGCCACTAGATCACCCTCTACTTCTACCTTTTGTACTCCTATCTCAGTCCGCCCACATACTAGAACTGGCCAATAAATTAATATGTCAACCATTTTGCTAATAAGATCAACTTTGCTACTCGAACACTTCCAGGTCTATCTATACAACCTTTGCAAGCCTATAAGATCAACTAGTTAATTGAAAATTGCAACAGCTCAAATTGACCCAGTAAATTAGTCATCTAAGCAACAATTAACAGAAGGAAAGGAGTAAAGGACAGGCAGGAATCTCAACAAGTATCTACACCAAACATTTGCCATTTTTTCATCATTATAGTGATAAAGCAAAAGTTCGCGGCACTGGGATACTGTACATACCAGTCAGTCCAGTTGACAAATCTCCAGCAGCGTACTCCCAGAGCAGCAGTGATCATGATCTGAGAAACATTAATATGTTCCGGTACGTGAACTCAAACACCTGCCAACATTAAGGTGGCTAAATCCAATAGCACGACAATTACAAAATCAATGTTGCACAACAATTAAGCACAACTTTCTGTACTTTCAACAGACATAATCAGTGTTACATGACAATTACAAAACGTTCGATCACAGTAGAACATAAAACAGCCAAAAATCAATAAATGCTAATGAGAATAGCAGTGACGATATCTTTTAAAAACCAGCTCCACAAGAACTACTGAGGCCATTGAATGAATTAAAACACACTATGAGACGCTCAATTCTGTAAGTGAAGACTCTCGAATATGCTGAATTTGGAAAATTGTTGACATGAATAAATCACATTGCATTACGTTCAAATAAAGCATTCTTAAAATTGAGAGCACTCAGAGTAGAAAGCAAAATTAAAGATGAACAGTAAGAAGAATACAGAAACAGGATTTCATTAATGCAAAAGCGATAGACGATCTAAGATAGATTGAGATACAAATCATTTAACACTAAAACAGACACCAAACCCGACCCTAACAAAACCCCCATTTATACAAAACTCCACCACCCAAAACCTAATTTCTCTAACCCTAATCCGAACCCAAGCAATTCAACCACCAAACCCATATAAAGTCCTCCCCTGCCTCTTCAGGGCGTACACAACATCCATGGCCGTCACAGTTTTGCGGCGAGCATGCTCAGTATAGGTCACAGCATCACGAATAACATTCTCAAGGAAAATCTTAAGGACGCCACGAGTCTCCTCGTAAATAAGCCCGCTGATCCGCTTAACTCCACCACGGCGAGCCAAACGCCGAATTGCAGGCTTTGTGATCCCCTGGATGTTATCCCTCAGCACTTTACGGTGGCGCTTAGCACCACCCTTTCCCAAACCTTTGCCGCCTTTTCCCCTTCCGGACATTGTTTTGAAAGAGAGATCTGAACTTTCAACGGATTTTGATTTTTGGTGTTTTGAATGAAAATGGTGTGATTTGGAAGGATATATATTTGGGATGTTAGAGGTGAGGGATACTTGATAACCGTTGGATTTCGGGTGCTTATCGACGGTCTGTGATGGGTATCTAGGTATATGGGCTTGTAGGTATTCTCAGCCGTTGATAATATTGACGTCGACGGTGGTAACTACGTTGTTTTGATAAATGACGCGGATTGTAACTAAAGGTTCTTTTTGAACATTCATCCAAGCACTAAAGTCTCGGAGATTCCAATCATTCTGTTTGAAAAGTCTAACAAACTGTTTGGCAATTGAGATTATAATTTGAATTATAATTTGTGATGTGTCATCATTTTATTAGTTATTTTTATAAAAAATAAACAATTGCGACTTGACTTTAACATTTTAATTTTTTAAAAAAAGTGACACTAATGAAATAATGTCGTGTAGCAGATTATAATCTAAATTATAATTTGAAAATCTAACCAAACACTTGTTAATCTTGTTTGATACTCTTTATTTGTCAAAATATAGAGAATTTATAATGAATAAAGAGGTAGAATGTGTATTAATAATGTAAAAAAATAAAAATATATTATTATAATTAAATAATTATCAAATTAAATGTCAATTCAATAACAGATATTATAAATTGGTAAAATAAAGAGTATCAAACAAACTCCAATACTTCCAAAGGATCATCAACCTCGTTCAAAATCACTTCGGTCTGAAAATGGTTTACGGCTTTTCTGAAAATCACTGCAAAATAATGGCAAAAAGGTATTCTGGTTGACCACTGAACTTTCATCGTACCTGTAGTTAAGTCCCTAAATTGACTTTTAAGCAACGAGCAAACCCGCTGCGACCCTTCAGCGGCAATACAGTCACGTTGTTTCGTTTCCGTCTGTAAATAAAAAGGTGCTTGTAGTTTTTGTTAGAAACCGACAACATGCGAACGGGTCAATCCTTTTATCACGACAGGAATCACTTGTTGTTTTTTATTTTTCTTTGGGATATGTTGGCTCCTTAAAAGAACCAATATTAGTTTAGAAAAAACTCAATTGTAATTTCCTTTATTGGAGAAATGGGGAAAATTGGAGGATTTATTTTGTGCAAGTACATTACAATTGGAGATGGATTTTCTGTCATTGTAATGTAACATCATAAACAAACAACAGTTGAAATGAAGATTCTATGTATGTCAACAAGAATGCAAGGAAAAGAAGTATTTCTCAATGTTGACTCCACATAGCAAAAGGTAAATCCAGCTATCCTAACTGCTTTCACATCTCACCCCTTGCATTACCAAACCTGAAATTGGTTACTGTTTAAATAAAGCAGCAAGTTCACCTTTCTCATACATTGAGGTTAATATGTCACAGCCTCCAACTAATTCACCATTAACAAAAATCTGAGGGAATGTAGGCCAGTTGCTATACTTCTTTAGTGTCTCCCTCAACCCATAATTGTATTCTTCATCCAACACATCCAGACTTTCATAATCCACTCCTTGACTTTCAAGAATTGCTATTACCCTCTGTGAAAATCCACACATTGGAGCACTTCTTGATCCCTTGATGAAGGCTACCACCTTGTTCTCCTTCACTAGCCTGTCAATCAGTTCCTCTAAGGGGACTGTCAATTGGAGATTGCGACCAGGTGTTAACCTCAGATCAGACTTCTTCCTTGCAGGCCCTTTTGTCCAAGTTGTGTTTCCAGAGTCATTACCCGGCGGTACCTTTCCAGTGGCTGCTATATGTTCTTCCATCCATGATTTCCAAGCTTCGGTTAAAGCAGCTCTGTCAGGCTCATCTACCACCCCAACCTAGATCACGGACCTTGTTAACGATTCATGTATTGAAATGCTAACAAGAAATATAAAGATACATATACAATTTTCATCAAACAGCTCACTTTATAAGCAATACATGTTCCTTCCATTCACCCAAAAAATAACTATCATAAAGCATTTCTGTAATTGCAACCCTCAGTAACGGAGCCCATACTTTGTCCATTGAAGCAGTCAAGCAGAAAGAATATCTTGTTGGAGTAGAATGTTATGTACACCTGCTCCTGTACAACCAAATTTATTGCAGGGCAAAAGGAAAATGAAAGAGAGAGGTGCAAAGGGAGATTCTGAGTGCCTTTCCTACAAGAAAAAGTAGATAAAACTAGATCATGAAAATAATTTTCCATTGGCAGTAAAGAAAGACTAACATATGGAATGAGAAAGAATTTCCCCCACGAGTAATTTTTCATTTTCCAAAAATTATTCTAAAAGCTAGAAAGGTAATGAAGCTGGGGAGTGATGAGGGGTATCCAATATTTTCAGATTAATAATGCATCATTTTGTACGAATTTCTTCATTTTTATGCATGTGTTTCTCTTGCATCATTACCAATTTCTATGTTAGAAAACAAGGAAGAGAAATAGGGGACTTGGTGGTAAGTGTTTTCCACTGTTTGGTAAGAAAGAGGGAAAAATGGAAGAAAGGAAAATGACAGTAGTTACTTCTCAGAAAGGTCAAGCATCAGTCTCTTCTCTTCTGTGCTCTATTCTCTGGATGAGAGATGAGAGAGAGAGAGAGAGAGAGCAAAAAAATAAAAAATAAAACTAAAAATAATAAAAAACAAAAAACAGAGGCTCTTACTTAATAAATGAAAAGATCTCAAACACTATTCCAAACCTTCTAGCTGACACTTAAGCCACAAGGAACAAATATCAGCAAAGACATAATTTAACTAAACCCCTTACTTAGCCCATGATCGTTAAGAAGAAAAATGAGAGAAAAGGGAAGAGGCAAATGACTATTTTTGGTTCTCAAGTGAAGGACTCTCCAATTCTTTCATTGTTTAGTACAGTGGCAATCAGGATAGACTACCAAAAATGGAATAAAGGTCTCATTCATTGGTCTAAATTTATCCATACAACTGGTGTTTCTAAGTTCTATTCCTGACAACTGGAAACGAATCCTTCTCTTCCTTTTTTTCCCCTTATCCCTCTCTTAATCCAAATCTTTCTCAGATCAACAGAACGCAGGCCAGGATCAATGGACAGAAATTAAGAAAACACAAATATTCTGCAAAATTCCTCCAATGGTGCATCAAACATAGATTGAAGGATCACAGTCAGTTCACTTTAGAACCAACCAGTTCGCATTCCCATGAAAGATTCCTCGCTAATGCTTTCAAGGTTATAAAATTCAAGGACATAACAGATTTACATCCAATGCAGAAAAATATACAGATTCTAATACTAATAGCATCAGGATTCGTATGCAATTGTTCTGGTTTGTTTAAGAACTACTTTTGGGCTTATTTTCGTCCAACTAGTGGGGGACACAGTTACTGAACTTTCTCAAGTGCACGATGCAGACAATTTTCCACGCCACTGGAAGGGGTTAGAGCATTTACAATGTGGAGGAAAAACCCAAATTTGCCCCCCCCCACCTCACCAACAACAAACCCCATCCAATGTAAGGCCCAAATGACCATTTTTGAGGGTGAAAAAACCCAAATGAAGGGCTAAAGTTGGCCCTTTATTCGGGTTTCTGCCCCCTCAATTCCCTTTTTAACTTTTTTCCCCTTCCATTTTGCCCCTCACATTGGAAATGCTATATATGTTAATAATAAAGGATTGAGTTTTACATGCAAAAGTTGGTGGGAGAAATAGATCTTGTAACTTATGTACAGTTCCGCTATGTTGGCTTGCTTAACTGTGATTGCTGCAGTTAAGCTTGCCAGTCATAAGGTCCAATATACGGGCAAATGAAGATAGTATTTACACTTAAATTTTAGCATGCGAGAACTGTCTATTTCAATATATTTTTCACATGTTCACTGTACAGATTTCCAGTTCAATTTCATAACTAAAAGGTTCTCCAGTAATGTGAAGCTCGCCTAAAGTCAAATTAAGAATTAACTACACAAATCTACTCCAGATATAATAATACCTTGACAGAACAGCAGAGGTCAGGTACCGATCTCTTGTGCGTTTGTACACTGGCGGCGACATTACGAGATATGCCAACGAACTGAAGATCGCCGCTTTCATCATAAACAGCGTATACACCGGAATCCGCTGGAAATATTCCGGATACGGAGTCCAATTCGTGTGGCACTTCAACCAATTTAGCCTCAGAAAGCTTCTTCACAGCTGAAACGACGATGTTAGGATACCGATGTGTGGCCGCGGTTTTGGGTCTGAGGGATATAGAGGGGAAGAAAAGAGAGGGCTTGGGTAGTGAAGAAAGGGAAAGTGCAGGGGCATTTCGGGAAGATAAATTGGATAATCCTCGAAGAGAAGAGGTGATGTTTTTTGAAGCGGAGAGATTGAAGGTAGCCATTGAAGAGATTTTGAGTTGCAGAGGGGAGGAAATGGAGAGTCCCAGGTGTCAGCTGCGCGATATCCTTGGGAAGAGATTCCTCTCCCGCTAATGTCTCTCCAAGAATCTCCAGTGCAAGTAAAATCGCGTTTCTCCTTCTCCCCCCGATACAAGGGTTGAAACCCATAACGTCTACACCTCTCTCTCTCTCTCCCCACACGCCCCCCGCCCCCCCTCGCCCCCGAAAACCCAAAACCCAAAGTACAGAGTGAATTATTTATTTATATTTTCAACATATTTTCCCACCCCATGTTTTCTAATCCTTTCACATTTAGGTACTTTAGAAATATCATATTATACCTTTGAACCCATATGTGAATTGATGATTGGTCTAGAGTATCATATTAAGGTATTTTTAGAATACCGGATATTTTTTCCACGTTATGCGCTCAATATTTCTACTTGAAAAAATAAACAACATACAAGAAAAATATTTTATACTTGTTTTACTTAAAGTAATATTTTATACTTTTTGACCATGTATTTATTTTAACAAGAAAAACATCTTTCCTCTCACACCTCCTGTTACAAAGAGTCTGGCTAATGAAGTAGATAGGGATCTGAATTTAAAGTCACACTTCTAATTACATGATGCCAACTTACCTGACACTGATGAGTTAGTAATATGTGATTGAAAGTTTGACTCTAAACTCGAAGCCATATCTGTTTCCCTGGGAAATTGTTGTAAAACACTTTCATCAAACATGTTTTTATGACCCACGACTAGATTTTCTTTTTTTGTCCATAAAGGTTTCATACCAGCAACCAAACAAACTGTAACAAATTATTTGCACCTTGGTTAAAGTAAATAGGAAATTTTTTTTCACGAAAGACGTCACATTCATGCAAAATAAATTTATATTCGTGTGTTACCTTTCCTTTTATATATATATATATATATATATATGTGTGTGTGTGTATTATGTTTGAACATAATAAATGAAAATGAAACCAGAATTTCTTAATAGGGATGAACAAAATTATGATATTTCAAAAATATCATATTATATATGCCCTTTTTGGTAAAATATTAAAACTAAAAACTAATATGTAGATTCATAAGACCCAATTTATTATCAGATGGCTCTCGAACACAGAAAAAATTCAATTATACCAGGAGTAATTGAGTACTCAAAACCAATGAGAAATTTACACATGGTTTTTGAGCCCTATTTTTATACCCTTAAACTGTTAAACCCATGTTTTTGTTGATTGATGTGGGATACTCCAAGAGTATTGGATACTTTCTCCTTGAAAACACATGTCCAAAAAACAAAAAACACATTTCATTCATTCTAGAATGTCAGAGTCCAAAGCATTTACAATGAAATCCGAAGGAACATTCTCCCAACAAAAATTCAGATCTCTATATAATGCATCAGTGGCCAGTAAATGGGCCACTTCATTGTCCTCCCCACTAATGGCGTAAAAGTGACATGCTTCGAGCTCGTGAGCAATGGTGTTAACTCGCTCCGGTAGAAGACCTTCTGGTGCTCGAGGGGTTAGGCTCATGTAATAGGCTTATGACATTACGTGCATCAAACTTAAACACCACTCTCTTACAATTCCATTCAAGTGCCAATTGAACCCCCCAAGCAACGCCCAGCATTCTCCATAGTGGGGCGGTTACCTCCCCACCACCGTATTTGCGCACACGCACATCAACCTCCCCCTCTCGTTCCGATAGACCACGCCAATGCCTTTCTGATTTCCTCCCCTCACCTAAGCATCCACATTAATTTTTACCCACCACACATCCGGTTTCATCCAACTCCGCTGTCGTTCCCCACGCGGTTGTCCCCCACCCGATTGTAAACGCCAAAACTCAGCCAAGAACTCTCACGCACCCTGCATGGACGTCCACCCGTCCCTCTTGTCCTTTAAATACTAGCCAAATGCGCAAGCTCCAACAATTCCAAAGCATAATCAAAATAGAGCAAACTCCCTCCCATCAAATCTCTTTCGAGCCTTTAGCATTAGTTCACCCAAATGATCCCTGCTCTATTTCCGCTTGTAGCACTCCAAATATGGAATTGTCCCACATAGATTCTAGCACCGGACATCTCAGATCGGAAGAGCGTCGTGTTAGGGAAAGAGTGTAGGCAATGGTGTAGATCTCGGTGGTC
>CAVNYN010244861.1:0-18682 GCA_963692815.1 Nyctanthes arbor-tristis | reverse complement strand
GACAGCTAGCTAATTACAGTTAATTTGTCTCCCACAGTTGTCAAGGGAGACACGTATCATGAAGAAATTTAGGAAAGCATACTTCTAAAGGGGTATTTGGCAAAATTGCAACTCTTTAACAATATCACTGTGACTTTGATTTGTAATAACTCCAGATCTTTTATGCTAAATAATACTTAACAAAGCATCGTCACATTTGCAGTTTAGCACATTTAATTCACATAGATTTGGAAAAAAAAAAAAAACCCTAAATAGGTATATGTATGCTTTTACTTATTTATAAAAATAAATAAAACCCAAAAGCTTTCAAGTCGCTTTCAAGTCGAAAGCACCATATACACAATCCACCCATGCCCTCCATGTGCTCATAAAACAAATCAGTCACAATGGAGATCTGAGTAATATGATCTTCTTTCTAAATCCATTCAAATTCAAATTAATTGTAAAACACATTTTATCCGAGTTATAACATACAACAATTGTCTTACACTCTTTGTTTTTGTGGGATGTGTGCAGGATCAAAGTTATTATCCTGTGAATATTATTATCCTATGAATATAACATGGAGATACGGAAAGTCTGACTGAACTTAAACCACCTAATACGTAGAGAAAATAAAGGCTGAAAATAGTAGTAGCAAGGTACATGAGCTCATTAATGAGTAGCATGTGTGGTTGTGGATTGATAAAGCTGCTTCGAGTTGACATGCTCTCTCTTCATGATAAATCTTCCTGTTAGGCATTTTTCACATGCACACTGCCTAGTATGCATTTCCAAGTGTCTACTAGTGAAGATCTGTTTAATACTTTGAACACTCTGCAGTGTATCTTTGACAGGCAGAGAATATCCTCACAATGGCATTTGATCATTCCTAATTATTTATGTCATGAAAAAGGAGAATTATTCTTTTGATAATAGAAGTCTCTAGAACACGAAATTGTTGTGTTTTTCATTTCCAAAAAGAATTTGAGGTGGGTTGCTTTGAATGTGATAAATGTCACCTAAAATTAGACGTTCACAAGAACTATTTTGTTTGAACTATATTCTTGTACGTTGACACTTCTATTTTGGTTCAGAGAAATTAATAAATGAACATTATTTCATGGCTTCCACATGAAGTATGACAATAGTGAGGTTGTACGGATCGGATAAAGCATAAAAATTCTGAATTGGCATCAGTAGACTACGAACCTTGCAATTAGAAGCTTTTTCCGGAATAACTGCTCACCACCACAAGAAAAAGGCCGTCCACCAATAATACTCAACTTTAAGTCAGGAAAATCCATCCGTCCGTAACCAATATGCTCGTTACCAAGACTGATAGCATAAAGTGTTACAGTGATAATCAGTGGAATACTTATCAACAATATCAATTTAGTTGTAGAAAGATGCCAACCAAGGCAGCGCCGCAAGAGCTAATTAGTCAATATTCTCTCTTTAATAAGAAAGGCACATAACTAGAAGTAGGCGTGGTAGATGTTAGGTGAAATACTTGAATGACCAAACAAAAGAAATTTAATAAAAAATACTTCTATACTGTCTATTTTTAGCTATGATGGCAGTTTCCACCAGAAAGTTTTAGAAATAACTCAACAGCAATGCAACTCCTGAGTTAGGCAACCTCGAAGCTTACCATATTTAGATGAAAACATTAACACTGTCCACATAAAAGAATAGGTGCAAATAATAAAACCACATTAAATATAGAATAAAATGAAAGGCTCAGAGTGATGATTTGCTTACTGATTAGCTTATCTCAATAGATACCAATTTCCTCAGATAAAGTTGGTTTAGCATTAGTTCATGCTAAGATTCAGGAGACTAACCTTGCTAGAAGCACACACTGTGGCTGACCAGATCATGCTTCATGCTTCTAAGAAATGCTATCAGAAGTTCAACTACTAAGGTTAAACTTTCAAGTTGGCAAAAGTCAAAGTGGACAGAGAACTTTATCTCAATGTTATTCAAATGTCAAAACCCAAGCCTCTCTTTCACTCACTAAAGCTTAAATTCAAGCACTGCTCCTTCCTTGAAGATAACCCTATCAATTTATATGATTAGAAAGCAAGTGAAATTCACATATCGGAAATTAAACATGAGCTGGTAAGTTTTACTAACACAGAATTGTGTTTACTAATACATGCAAGAAATTATATTTTCAACCCTAAAAATTTAGCTATATTTCAGAAGATTTTAAAGAGACTGCTGCATTTCTATCCATTCTGCTAGGCTATCTATGAAATCGAAATTTGAAATATTCTATTTTGGGGCCTCAAAATTTTGACTTGTTAAAAAACAAAATAAAATCAAATAAAACATAAAAGAAAAAATAATAATAAATAAAAAATATTTGGAGCTATGGTCTTTGCATAACCTGGTCAACAGTAGAGCTTGAAAATTTCAACCATGTAAAAATTTTCTCATAAAATTTGAAAAGGCGAATTCATCATATCTTCAACTTTAATCAAAATTTCTAGTTTCTATGTGTCCGTATCCTTTCTTAGTGGTTACAACTGATACGTGCTTGAAGTAATTTTCATTGCATAACTTCCTTCTGTGCCTAGATGCCAGTCGGTGAACTTGGCAGCTGCATATTTGAAATGAGGTCTCCACACAAAATACAAAATGCAAAAGAGATGATCAAGCTAACAAATACCAATATACAAAGTGAACATTAATGGATGTTACAACAAACAGGGAAAAAATTACTGTGAAGATGAAAGTAAGTCTTGATACTCAAACGTAAGCAGTAAGCACCAAAATAAAAATAATTGAAGTGAGAAACTCCAAATACTGAATCAACTTACCATTCAAGCTGAAGTTGCACGGCGTCCTTTTCCCTAAAGAAAATAATATAAGTTACAAGGTTAAAGTGTGTTTAATACAGAGGATATAAGAAGGTGACTACAACTTAAAAGCTGACAAAAAGGGTGGTAATTTTATACATTGACGGAAATTCGGAAGAAAAAGGTAGAGTAAAATTGAATCAGGAGAAATTACTGCAAGAAGTATTACCATACCAAATAAAGCAAATATCAGAAAGGATCCCAAGATAATTTTGTGGGTCAAACTAAATTCTAAAACCAACCCCCCCAACAACACACACCACGCACCAAAAGTCCTTCTTTCATAAGATCTGCTAGCAATCGTTATTAGTGCTTTCTCTTTGGCTAGTGAATAGCTGAAGAAAAGCTCTTCCTTTTCTCTCGATTTCTCTCTGGAGGCAGAGGCTATCTTGCTCAGTTTTTCCTTCTTACTTAGGGCATAGAGGAAAGATAAGATGCTTTGCTGTACTCATTGCTGCTTTCCCACCTTCCACTAAGGTAGTCGCGTAGCTATCTAAAAGCATTCTCTAACGAGCACACCACTTAATACCTTCTTAAATTTAGATTCCCTGAAAGGAAAGGTGTGGCATAGGGCTAGCTAACAAGTAAACGAGCGAATGTTACATACGTTCAGTAATGATGTTAATCCTTGATCCGAGTATGCTATATAGTATAGAAGAAATGAAATTTTGATTTGGTAAGCATAAGAAGACACATCCAAAGAGGCTAAATCTGAAACATAGGCTTAAATAGACGATGAAAAACCGACACAGCAAAAATGGAATTTTCTTTTTGTTGGGCGGAGGCTTTGCCTAGAACAAGAGAATCAAGAGGAGCAGAGCAAACTAAATCCGCTTTGGAGTGAATTTCTGCTCCTGATGTTGGCGTTAATTGAGCCACAGATTACGAGCTTACTGATTCAAAGCTCTCATCAGATCTCGTTGGCATGCCCCCACCAAATAAAAAGGAAGTAGCAGAAGCAACTTAAGAGTTCTAATTCCTCAACTCCGTTGCTATTTATTAGTGTTCTTTGTACTTTAGCATAAACTTCCTTAGATAAATAAGTTGTTGATCCTCGCCCATCTTTGGCTGCATAGATCAGAAAATCAAACGGCGTAATAGATGCAAAACAATAAAAGTAAATTCTAGACAATGTAATTTGACCTTTTCTGCAGCTAGAAAATAAAGCAGATCAGAAGCTTGGATAATGGAAGAGTTAACATCACAATTCTAGATCATGAACATAAGTACAAACTGTAACATGGAAAAATGTTTGCTTCCCAAGTAGCACTAGTAATGTCCTAAAAAAATTTAAACTCCAAGCAATTGGCATTAAAGTTTGAATTAGATCATTAATTACACTACAGAACCCAAATAAGCAATTACAGGCTAATACAAATACAAGCAATTAGCACCACGAATTTTGGTAAACTAGAATATTGTATCAGCAAATACTGCAGTTGATGCATTAAAGAACGGCGCTGAGCTTTAGTGCTAAGAGAACTTAAACTTGAAGTGTGTGTTATATTAAAATTGGAGAGTATTGCATGTCAATCAAATCCATCTTGCTACCACTTACAATATAAGCTATGCATGATACTTAATGGACCACATTTCTGTTACGTATTTCTTGCTAATAAACAGAGTAACACTGTAACTGATTACTGCAAATATGCTACCCTAGTTGATTTAACCATTACCTAGCAGAAAACTTCTGAGTGTTCCAGGCATCATGGTTCCCCAAAATAATTGCTTTGGGAATTTCAAGATTGGCTATACTTCTAACAAGATCAACATTCTCATTACCAAAATCACCTGGAGAGAGCACCCCGTGGAGCAAATAAAAATAAAAAGGAACTGATGAACTCTTGACATCCCAACAAATGATCTAATCTACAAAAGTAGCAAAAAACACAATGACAATGAAGCGCTGTGAATAAGTGGATAAACAGCATCTGAGGCGGGGAGATCGGAAGAGCGTCCTGTGAACAGCACCAGATCCGGCTGCATTTTCAGAATACAAGAGATGTAAAAAGCATTTAGAGAAATAATGCAAGCAGAATGGTGAAATTGAATTAAAAAATTTTAATACCCACAAACACTGTAAGTCATGTCTAGAATATTTATGATATGCCTTTATTATTATTAGTTTCTATTATTAATATCAACGGCAACCCTATCACGATGTCAATGCTGATTAAGATTAGACAGATTAGTCAATACTGGAGAGAGAAGTAACAGAACCTCTTCTCTTTTCCCCTTCCTCTATAGTCCTAACAGCCTTCCAACTAAACAATGGCTTCAAAAATGAATCTGTACCACATCTCACTGATTTATCAGTAATTTTTGGTGGAAGGTATACATTTCTCTCCAAATATATACAGAACATCAGAAGTTCAATCAGAATGATAATTTAGAAATCTCGAGAAGAGATAAAAATCAAACTACCTAGCATCTCTTCACATTTTACCCTGTAAATTAGCGAACAGATTCCCTCAAAACATCTCAGTTTGTAGGAGGAAGAAAGATTACTTTCAATAGTTGCAGCGCCTTTGTATCTTCTTCTAGGTTCCAATCATCATGCTTCCAAGAAATTCAAATTTGCCAAAATTCAAATAAATTACGTCAATTATATTGTCAGATATTCCTTCACTATTTCATAATAATCAGTTTACAGCTTCAGCTAACACAAAGTAATTAAGTACAGAAAGCGTGAGAATACGAGAGATTACAACGTCGCCAACGACGGCGATTCGGACGGAGGTAGCCATAGGCAATTGATATTTACGCGGCGGAGACGAGGAGATTCTACGGCGTAAAGGAGGCGAATTTAACCACGTACACCAGCTGAACATGTATGTTGTGCACGGGCTGCTGGTTTTCTTTTTTGTAAAACAGGTTGAGGGTTTTCAATCTCACATTTCACTCGGATAATAATAATTTCCAATTATTTGTTCTATCAAAAAAAAAAATAAATAAATAAATAAATAAAGGGTAATCTCCAATCTTCAATTGTATATTAATTTTGTATTTATTCTTTTTTTGAGCTTGCTACACTCTCAAAATTTCATTTATTATCTTATTATGTCCTTAACATCACTTTTCATTCACCAGTCTTTTAATTTTTATCATTAACGCCTTCTAATATGACTATTATACTCTTAATTCTTTATTTCCATTATAGGTCTCAACCTTTTAACTTTTATACAATTTTGTCTCAATCTTTTTTTTTGACATATAGAACCCCTAATATTTCATTTATTGTTTTTTTAAGTCTTTAATAACACCTTTCGTTATCAACCTTTAATTATTAATACTAATTCTTATAAAATTATCATTATATCATTGATTATTTAATTAAAAATAAAAATAAAAAATAATATAAAATAAAAAACTCTACATATCTTAGCTCGTAGTGATAATAAAAAACTCTATCTATATCAAACTTGATAGATACCTAATCCCTATAAAAAAAAAAGTTTCCGACTCGAGAGTTAGTGCAACAGATTGGACTAGGTTTTTCGATTCGTCACATATCACGTAGCAGAAATAGATTAAGGTAGATCCACAAAAACAAAAAATCATTTTCAATTTACAAAAATGAAACCGAGCCTTAATGCGCTAATTCTAATTTTTTGTGAAACCGTAATTGCTGGATCAAATCGGGTTGAAACAGATAATAAATCAAAGGCAAATTATGGTGAAAATCACAAAGAAAGAGAAGAAATTAAATTAAAATTAAAGTGTTAAGGTTATATTTATTTTCTATAAATCAAAAATCAAGAAATCGGATATGATTCATTATGCTAATACTTAGAGTCTTAGATCTACAACTTTCTTTTACGCGAATTTGATATCCATTGAGACCGTTATAGATAGAGTTTTTTTTGTTATCATTATTTCTGACTATTGTCATTGAGTTGTGTTGGAGTGGGTTAAAATTGGTAAACTCTTATTTTATATTGTTCTTTAATTTTTATTTAAATAATTGGTTGTATAATAATCATTTAATAGATATTAACAGTAAAAATTATAATGTTTGATATAGAACGTGTTAATGGACATATAATACGATAAAAAATGAAAAGCTAGAGCTCCTATGCATTTAAAAAATTGATGGAGACAAAATCGTATAAAAATTAAAAGGTTGGCAACCTACAATGGAAATAAAAAATTAAGAGATAAAAGTCATTTTTATATTGAAAGGTTGAGGAACAAAAAGTGATGTTAAGAACATGACACGATGATAAATTAAATGTCCAAGACTTAGTAAAATTAGAAAAAAATGGCAAAATTAATATAAAGTTGAAAGGTTGGGGATCTAAAGTGGAATTACCCATAAATAAACAAATAAATTCCATTTATTTGAAGTCAAAATTTTCATGAAATAAAAAAATAAATCATGAAGAGTTTTGTTTTTTATTTTTTTTTATTTTTTTGCTCCAGTGAAATCCAAAACCAAAAGTGAAATCGTTTGAATGTAGAGTTGTAGACGAAGAGACATCATGTACTTTTTAGAAACTTCACAGTGTTTTTTAAAAGGGGTTAATTTCACAAATCGTCCCCAACCTTTTTTTCACCCTCCACAGCCACCAACCTTTAATAAATATACACAATTCGTCCATTTTCCACTATTCCATAAAATTTACAACAAGATGACGATTATATCCTTTAAACTTTTTAATTTTACTTTTTCAAAAGGTTAAAAAATAATAAAAAAAAAGAAACACCCAACCATCCATTCCCAAGACTGGCCACCAGAATGGCAGCATTCTAGCTGCAAAAAAATGGTGAATCCCCCAATCTACTGCGGAAATAGCAGATAGGGGCGTGTACTACGAGCACTGTCATCCTATTTCACATCGGTCTCAAACGCAATACCTAACCATGTTAAATGGACTGGGTCGACCCTTCTTTCAAAGGGATCCTTTTGGGGGGCGAAGTTAGAGCCTACGCAACAGTTTGCCATTTCCAACATCATATTAGGGAGATTTACCCTCCTGTTGGTCGCTGGAAACGACAGCAATTTGCTGCCGTTTTTGACAGCCAAAAAAAAAGGTGAATCCTCCCCCCTTCCATTTTGCACAAACAGGAAAAGAAACTCCTCCTATTTGTACTTCTGTCATTTTTTGCGGCCAAAAAGGGAGGGTGAGTCCCCTCTTTTGCTGCCAGAAATGGCCAGCCGATGGAATGCTTCTATTTTCGGTGGCCAGTCTTGGGGTGGGAGTGTTTCTTTTTTTTTTAATTTTTTATTATTTTTAAACTTTTTTTAAAAAAATCTAAACAGTTTTAGAAGTACAATCGTCATTTTGTTGTAAATTTTATGGAATAGTAGAAAAATGGACGAATTGCGTGCATTTATTAAAAGTTGAGGGCTGTGGAGGGTTAAAAATGTTGGGAACGAAACCGATTCTTAACTCAAAAGATAGGGACAAGTTGTGAAATTAAACCCTTTTAGAAGCTCTATCTTTAGTTGAGTTTCTTCATAGCACATTTAATTTGATTGCTAAAACAAATTTTAACGCTTGTTACTTGTTCTTAAATAAGGCAATGCTGTAAGGCACGAGCTTGCGCCTTTTTGTTTTTAGACAGGTTATTATTGGATGGATCATATTCTATTTTATTATCTCACCAGGATAGATATATAGTATATAATAGGGTTAATTTCATAAAAGGTCCTCAATCTTTTCACTTTGACTCGCCTGGGTCTTTAACCTTTTTTTTATCACTCTAAGTCTTTAATCTTTCATAAATACGCACAAAAAGTTCCTACTAACGGAATCCATCCAAAATTCTGTTAAATCATTGACCAAACTATGTTTATCCCCTTATCATTTAAATTTCAAAAGTAAAAAAGTATTTAAAATTTAAAAAAATATAAAAATAAAAAAGATTAAGGACCGAGGCGATTCAAAGTGCAAAGTTTGGGGACTTTTTGTGTAATTTACCATATATAATGGAAGATGACAAAATAAGTGCAACACTTTCAAATGGCTTTTTCCTTAAACGGGCAATATAGTGAAATTATTTATGTTCTTCCAAAATTTGATCACAGGAGTATTCTAAGGTAGCATTTAGAGAATGTTTGTAAGTTCATAATCTTCAAGTGCAGAATACGTCAAATGTGAAGAAATTCCTAATATCCCCACGGGGCAAAGACCTTAGGGGTTGTTTGAACCTTTTTATTTTTTCTCTTTATAAATTTATCTACTATGGTTTGACTGTTGATTTGACAATTACTTAATAATCACCACACATTTCAAACTTTAATTAAATCTTCACCACTCATTTCCACTCATTATAGTTCTCTTTATAAATTGCAAAAAAAAAAAAAAAACTTCAAAAAGCTTTTATAATGATGCAAATTCATGTATAATGTATTGACCCTCCAAGATCAACTTATTCCTTTATTATTCATCCTTCATATCAGAATAGTAATCTGCTATCCACTTCCGAATAATTTCCACTTCTTGCTTTCTCTGGTTGATGAGCCAGTCAGGATCTTTCTCCGTTGCAGAACGCAAATCCGCATGGTGTGCCCCTGATTTAACACAGCAATGATATTGAGATCAATAGATTCTTGGCTTTCTACTAAACAAGGGGTTGTTAGCACACGATAATTTGTTTACCTTTCTCAGTCAATAAAGCCACAATGCTGCTGGATATGTTTTTCAGCACACTGAGTTCATCCATTTGATATTTGTCAGATAGGGGTATATAAAGTACATGGAAGCATGTAAGAGAGAATCTCGAGTTACTTTAGTTTAGTTCAACTTACCTGCCTCTGCTCCACGGATCTTGTAGCCCGTTGGAGAAAATAATGTTACTACTAGATCTCCTCAGTACTTTTTCAATCCCCTGTTTGGAGAGTTAACATATCAAATGGCTTTAACACATGGAACATAACGGTGTAGACTCAGATTAGACTCGAAGATTTGAACTGAAAACGTACATTGCCTCCAAATTCAGTAGTGATCCAGTGGGGACGAGGCATTACTCCATTCTGTCTCATGCAAGAGTCTGCATATTCCTTGTAACTGAATGAAGATGGAGGAAACATGCTTTCTTTTGAAACAACCATCGGCATAACCATCTCTGTACATGCCTAAATGATCATATTTTTGGAGCATTAATGATTGAATGCTAAAGCCAACTACAGTTTCCTATTCTAAATCAAGAAACTAACTCCTAAAGACTTTTTTTTCCTTTTTTTTTTAATGCTTGAATAGATACCTGCCAGTTCCAACCTCCAAGGCCATGTGGGTCAGAGTCATCTTCCAACTTGAAGCATTTTTCAGTTTGCGAGTAATTGTAATATAAGCTTGCAGCAGCAAAGGCTCTGCTAAGCTTTGTGGCTTGTGGCGAGAATCCATCAATGATCTTGCACATCTTTGCCCGAAAAAGGAATTAATTATATATTGTATGAAAATAAAAACTTTTTGGAGATGCCTGTAAATGAAGAAAGCACCTCTTCTACTGGAAAAGCAGGCAATGGCATCATAAAGTTAGCTTGTGTTGGGTAATTCATCATTGCTGTGTAAACAAAAGCCTCCCATAGCCAACTATGGGCCGAACTAACTGAATGAATTTTCCTGTAAAAATAATGAATTTGATGCCCGAGTTATTCGTTGCAATTACTTTGTTCCCGGCCGGCAATATATAATAGACTAGTCTACTTTCCAGCGGCCTTAAAAGTTTCTTCTATGTTCTGATACTTACTTGCAAGCTCTGAAGCTCTTGCTGAGTTCTCTCAAATGTTCTTCATTTACTGATATAGCATCCAATTCACTCCAACAGCCCTTTATCACCTCATAGCAATTCAAGCTTGCATCCTGCCAAAATCAATGATTTTTAAGAAAATAATGTACTGTTCCCACTTTTTTCTTTTTAATGCTTTAATAGTTTTTTGAACAGACCTTGTAATCTTGAGAAACTGCATCATAGAAGCTAGTCCATGGTGTAATGTTATCAAACTGCAAAATCGGGGCTGAGGATGCCAATGCTCCTATGGCGATATGAGGATACTTTACTCTAAACCAAGCTGCAAGCACTGTAAGCACAAATAATACATTAATAATATGTTAGTTTAAATTTTGTTCATTACACCGTCAAGTCCAGTCTGGGGACACCTACTGTGAATGGCGTCAAATGACTGTTTTAACTGCAACTCATTATCAAAATTACTGATCATTTTAACCTCTGATAAAATGTTTCAAATGAGAACAAAAGTTTACGGGCAAACTTTCAACTTAAAAATATCCACTTTTTAAGTCATGTCAATTTCAACAAATAAAGTCATGGCTAAAATTTGAAAGGAATCTTTAACCATACACATACTTCCACCGTAGGACCCTCCAAAAACAACAACTGGAGATGCCTCAGAAGATAAATTATGCTTCAAACTTTTTATCAAGACTGCATAATCTGCTAGTGCTTGCTGTGAATTCAAGTACCCCAGTGTCTTTGCTGAACTGTAAGAATGCTTCCCAAATGGCAATGATTCTCCATAAAACCTGTGCTGAAATTTCACAAAATCAAAGTTCCAGCTTCAATCTCTTAACTTACAGAAAAACCCGCTAAAGTCGGCTTTGCATGACATCATTATAAGAATATTAAGATGATCTAATACTTTCAGAGTAACGACACTAAGTAGTTAACCGAAAATCCAAGAGATAAATTACCTCAATGAAGACTAGGAGGGCATGAAACTTAGGAGCAATATCAAGCATGAAACCAGTATTGGAAGCAAACCATTCAATGTCTCCTTCATTTCCTGTATAGACAAATATGGGGGCTCCCTTGTGCCAGCACTGGCTATTTATCAGATACTTCTGATAGAAAATCTTGTAACTCTCTGGTTGAAAAGTGAAATGGTCCAAAACCTGAGGAAAGTAGTGGGTTTTATAAGGTATCCTTGGCTTCTCTGTTTTGCCATTTTTCCTCAAGGAAGACTGGTAAATTCCTGGGGAATAAATGGGCACTGATTCCACCTCTGCCAGAGAAAAGGCAAAAAGAAACAACAGGAAAATGGATGAAAGTGAAGAAGAATCCATTAGTACTTTTTCTACTGAGTGAGTGAATTGTGTGTGTTTTGAAGAGGTTTATAATAATAATTTCTGAGTATGGATGACTACTCAAATTTTGGAGTTTTGCATGATTTAAAACCAAACTGAGCAACAGCTGGCACCGTATTTTGGTAATAGATAGTATGGAGATGAAGAAGAAGTTGTCATCATATACGGAGTTGATGGTTTGGTGATTTCTCTGTTTTATGGAAATTTGTTGAACTATAAATTTTTGTCCAGAAATTGCAGAGAAGTTTGGAGTTGAATCTCAACCATTTGATTTATTGT
This sequence comes from Nyctanthes arbor-tristis, assembly GCA_963692815.1. Taxonomy (NCBI): domain Eukaryota; kingdom Viridiplantae; phylum Streptophyta; class Magnoliopsida; order Lamiales; family Oleaceae; genus Nyctanthes; species Nyctanthes arbor-tristis. Next base: position 6,504 of record CAVNYN010244861.1, on the reverse strand, counting down.
TTTCTGTCTTTTTTTTGATTTATTCATTACTTGAGTCAAAAAGGAAAAAGAATGCATCATGAATGAGTGCCCGCAGCAGGTCCAACCCACTCCAAGGAGGCTATCATAGAACCGATGCCCGAACAAGCCGGTGGGTAACTTGATTCGCAGATTTCTGCAAGAGAGAACAATACTATCTAAATGTTTAACAAGCTTTCTACAATCATCAATAACTAAACCAAACAGAGAATAATCTAAAGTGAGACTTTGGATTGCTTCACAAACTAGCATCGCATCCATTTCGATAATAACATTTCACAAGGATAAAAATGGATATATCTTATTTGAGGTTCGAAATTGCTAGTCACAAAATACCTAGGGTTCTAGTTCTGTTTTCAAAATTAAACTATATATGTGTTTTACGCGAATGATGAACTATTCACAGTGAATAAGTAGTATTATGTTCATACACCAACCCGCTGCGGAAGTTTGCGTGAAATATTGATCGACCCAGTACTGACTAATATGGAATGCACATCAAAACAAAAGAAGAAAGGAGCGCAGATATCTATGGATGGTTAGACAAATTCATTTTCTATTTTCACGAGTAGCTGGGGCATCACTTTCCAAACAAGCCAAAGAACACGAGTAAATTATGCTGATTACTTGGAGTTTATATCTTATTATTATTGAATTATTATTATTAGGTCAAAGTAAACAAATCTTCATTTATTTTAGTGAATCCGCTAGCCAAACACAAATCGGTAAAAACATTTCAATGAAAATTTTGATATCAACAATCATTTTTACCCCCGTAAAATAAAAAAAAAAGAGCACTTATTTTTATCACTTAATAAAATAATAATTAGGTTGAAACTATTTACGTTAGAGTAATGCTATTTAGCACAAGTGGTGTTTAACACCATATCAAGGTGGCACTAAATGATAAGTTGAATTAAGTGGATCATTTGTTTATTCATTTAATTATACTTATCATTTAATAACATATTAAATGTCACATAGATTGGTACCAAACACCACTAGTGCTACATAGCATTATCCTTTACGTTAATAATCAAAAGAATGTAAAAAATCGGGTTGCAAAAGAAAAAAGAAAAAAAAATCTAAGCAGAGCACTGGCGGATCCAGTGTCGAGAAAGTGGCCCACAGCCAAAAAAAAACTTTTTTTTAATTCTTATATGGTGTAATGAAATAATAAATTTGCATATTTAACCCCCACACTTTTTGTTTTTTAGACAATAAACCATTTAAGGTTAAAATTGTAATATAAACTTCTACTATTGCATCTTTTGTCCTTTCTTTTTTTTGTCTCAAGTTCTACTACGGAACTCGAATGCTCCAGTTTATAGTTTCTACTGAAAATTTCTACCTCCAAATGCATACCACAAAATTAGCAGTGTAATTTTAGATTGCTATGCGAATTATCCAGCTCTATCTTCTGATATCTATGGTTGAGGAAATCTGCTAGTAGAATCAGACCATATAATCTTTAACTACATTAAATAATCTCATTTTTTTTAGTTTTCTTTTCTATTTTTTAAATTGTTTCTTTATGCTTTTATCAAATGAGCACACAAAATTTGTTAAAAGAGGGATTTTTGATTTCTTATTTTTTGAAGACACTATGAATACCACTGTACAAATTTGAAATTTCTCAACAACATCAAAGTGTTGAAAATGGATTTGCTATCTTGATTTTTGTTTCAGGTAACAATTTTTTTTGTCAATTTTCAAGTAATTTTTCTTTTTCTTCTATTTTTTTTTTTAAATTTGGGGCTTGATAGTATTCCAAATTCGACAAGATTATTTATTATGGGGGAACTTTTGATACCAATGAAAAATTATACAATCATTTTAGAATATATGAACACTAAGTCAGAGTAGCTGCAATATAAAATTTATTTTTGATGTTTTCTCAAAATTTTTTGTGCAATTTTTGTTAAATTCAAAACATTATAATAATATTGAATGCAGTATATTATGGTTATATATGATGATATTATAATATTAATTATTGTCATTTATCAACAATTGTTTATATTATAACTTTCATTGTTATCGTCGTTCATCGCCCTCATTGACTAAAAACTCTAGATTCGCCACTGAAGCAAAGGTTGTACTTCGATAATCATTTGTTTACTTCTTTAACTAATATTTGGTGACCTTGGACATTATATTTTACAACTGGAAGAAGATCGAGTTTTCACTTTGATTTTACATTTATTCTTGCGTAAAATTACTCTCTTCTCTGTCATTCTTTCTTCCAGTCTTTTTGTTTATTATTTTTTTCAAGCTCAAGATACCCAAATCCCACTTTTAAGTGCCTCGGTTGAGGTATTTCAACTCATAATTTTCTAGAAAAGTAGATAGGGCTCTAAGTTTGGAGTAGAGCTCTAATCACATGATGTCAACTCACTTGTGTCATGTTAGTCGGCATTATGTAATTAGAGGTCTGACTCTAAACTCGAAGCTCTATCTGTTTCAATAGCTGGACTTTTTCAACTTGCCATTGAGTGGAGGTCTAAAAACCCCAACCGAAGCTTGAGTAGTGTTTTCTCCAGGGGAAGGGAGAGCGCAAGCAAGACGTAGCATGTTATGTGTATAAAAATCAGAGGTAAGATCCTTCAATATTGACAATCATATGATAAAGGAATACATATGCCATTGAAATGAGAACACTAACATCACTTTATTGGTAAGAAAATCATGTAATGAGATGTGAGGCGGCAAACGACCTACTATCTTCTTCTTATTAGATAGACATAGAATCAGACAAACACATTTTATACAGTGCAATAATTTATTTTAATGAGATCTTACCATCTTACAAATTGTCTATTCTGACAGTCAGAATTCAAGCGCGACAAAAAGAGCGATATTACTCACCAGGTCAAGATAGACCAAGAACTTATGACTTCTTAGTTGATCGCATGAATGTAAATGAGACGACGATCCTAGGTTCTTATTTTATTGATTTTTTTCTTCGAATCTTTTCTCCTTTTTCACTCAAAGCTAAAAAAAAAAGAAAAAAATATTAGTTCTCTTAAAAAAAAAGGAAAAGAAAATTTATTTGTTGATCCTAAAAATCTAGAATATATTAAGGATAATTTTCACTCTAGGTCTCTAATCTTTTAAAATTGTATCAATTTTGTTCTCATTCTTTTTTTGACCTACTAAGTCTCTAACATTTCATTTATTATCGTATTATATCCCCAACCGTTCAATTTTCACATTAACACCTATCAATATGACTATTATACCCTTAATTCTTTATATCCGTTATACGTCCTCAACTTTTCAATTCTTACACAATTTTGTCCATATCATTTTTTTGCACGTGTTGGATCCCTAACTTTTCATTTATTGTTGCATTATGTTCCTAAAAACACCTTCCGCCCTCAACAGTTCAATTACTAATGTTAATTCTTATTAAAATTACAGTTACACCTTTTAATTATTTAAATAAAAATAAATAATAAATAAGAGTATAAAATAAAAACTCCATACATCCTAACTCGTAGTGATAATAAAAAAACTTGATATACACCAAATTTGATGAATACTTAATCCAAGTAAAAAAAAGTTTTCGATCTGAAAGTCAGTGCAGCAGATCATATCAGGTTTTTGATTCATCACATATCACGTAAAGGATATAAATCATGGTGGATCCATAAAAAATTCATTTTCAATTTACAAAAATGAAACCGAATCTTCATGTGCTAATTCAAACCTTTTCTGGATCCACAATTGGTGAATCAGATCAATCCAAGACGGATAACAAGTTGAGAGCAAATTAGAGTGAAAATCAAAACGAGAGATAAGAAATTAAATTAAAAATAAAATATTATGGTTATGTTTATTTTTAATAAATCAAAAATTAATTTTTTTGGATGGATCTACTGAATCCGTATATGTTACGTGATTTGTGGTAGATTAAGAAATTTAATCTGATTTGTCACGCTAATACTTAAATTGACAGCTTGCTTTGATGCGGATTTGATATCCATCGAGACGATTATAGATTGAGTTTTTTATCATTATTTTCGACTGTTGTCATTGGATAGGAATGGCAACAGCGCGGATTCGAGAGGGTATGCCTTCCCCCATACCCGCTTTGTATCCAGTTGAATCGGGTACGGGCGGTATGATTTGAGAGGATACAAAAAAATACATGTTACCCTTCCTATTAAAAAAAATCCTAAAGAAAATTAACTATTAAAGTTAGCTAAAAATTTAACAAAAAGAATATTGGGTAAAATAGTTAAGACAAACTGATTTATCTTTGGGTATCAGTGTTCGAAACCTCAATAACTCTTCTACTATATCAATGTTTTTTTTATAATTAAAAAAAAACTATCCGAGACGGATTGGGGGGGGGAGGGTTGGGGGGCCACTACCTGTCCCAGACTTGATAAGAAATTAGAGTGAAGAATTTCGCCTCGTACTAGTCTCAGAACTTAAGGAGGCGGGTCTCCGCGGGTATCGGGTAACTGGTACAAAATTGTCATTCTTATCATTAGGTTGTATTTAAGTGAATTAGAGTGTATAGACTTCTTATTTTATATTTTCTTTATTTTTTATTCAAATAATTAACGGCATAATGATAATTTTAATAAATATTAACAGTACAATTTAAAATATTAGGTATCAAATGTGTTAATGCAATATAACACGATAAAAAAATGAAAGGTTAAGGCTCGTATGCGCTCAAAAAATTATAAAGACAAAATTATATAAGAATTGAAAGGTTGGAGACTTATAGTAGAAATAAAGAAACAAGGATATAATAGTCATTTTAGTAAGGATAATAATGAAAATTGAAAGGATGAGGACGAAAAATGACAGTGGGAAATATAATACGATAATAAATTAAAGGTTTGGGACATAGTAGGCCTAAAAAAAAGAATAGCAATAAAATTGATACAAAGTTGAAATGGTAGGACTAAGAGTGAAAATTACCCATATGTTAAAATGGAAATGAGTGGAAAACTTTTTATTTCCTACATCAGCCTACTTATTTTCCTAATTTACACTAATACTCATATTTAATATTTAATTTATTTTTTATTAACAATAAGTTTAATCAATTCATGTTAATGAAACCTTAGCCTATTTGATTAGGGGGCTAGGGTTGAGGTCCTGGGACATAGATGTCCCAGGTTCGATTCCCTCCATGTGGAGATTTGTCTATATTTTATATGTAGTTTGTAATCTCCTGTATAGGAGTTTGTTTTCTTATAGTCTCATGTATTTTGTATCATTGATTGATTTATGTGTGTTGTGTTTAAGAAGAATGTATATCTATATACACTTGTACTACCATGATGCAAATTGTAATTATACTTCAAAAAAAATATAATCAATTCATAACTTCTAACCTTTTATGTCTTTTGATTTTTTCCATATTTCCCTATTTTTTTCCCATTAAACATTTACACAAGTCATGAATAAGTTTTTTATTTTATTAAATTCGTCTATTATAATATTAATTTTCTAAATTATATTATTTTGTAAATTCTTTTTGTTTGTTATACATGTTACAATTCAATGATATATATATATATATATATGTAAAAATTTAAGTTAGTCACTCTTAAATCAGCATAAACCAGTAGAATTTAAAAAGAGATAATGGAATTTGATCTTATATTGACCATCTTCGTTATGATACTTAATATATTATCATCCGCTTTACATTCGATTTATCATATTATCATCCGCTTTACATTCGATTTATCACTATACTCATACAGTAGAGGTCTGCTACTATCTACTCAGTATTATTTTTTTTTTTACAAAATTTTCACTTATCTCAACAAAGTTCACTATAAAATTATTACTAAGATGACCATGCACGTACTTATCACTTGTAAATTGAAAACGTTTTAAAAAATTGAAAAAACTTGCCAAAAAAAAAACTTATAAATAGATTGAAAAAATAAAAATAATTTGCCTTCAGAATTGGAAAGGAAAACAAAAAAATAAATAAATAAATAAAGAGTAATGATTTACAATCCAGCTATAAAAATAGATCAAGTTTTAAATTTAGTGCCCGACCACTAATTAAAACATGACCATTTGTAATTAGTGGTCGCCTCCAAACTCGAAGCCTGACGTGTTTTTATATAGAAAATTTATAATGATTTAAACGCTGCAGCTGTTCCCAATACGCAATTGCGTACGTATAAAGCCTGAGGCATTTTTTCGGCTATAGTATTTCTGGGGTTTTCCTTTTTCACACAGAATAGAGCGGTAAATTTTAGAGAAATCTGTTTATTTTCTCCTGAAATCTGAATTGTATATACATAAAAGATAGGGGAGATGAAGATCACGGCGTTGTTGGTGTTGAAATGCAGCCCGGAGGGTTCGGATCCGGTGATATTGGCAAACGCATCGGACGTGAGTCGGTTCGGTTTCTTCCAGCGGCCAAGCGTCAGAGAATTCATTGTCTTTGTGGCCCGGACCGTCGCCAAGCGGACCCCACCGGGCGAACGCCAGTCGGTG
>CAVNYN010244854.1:0-16735 GCA_963692815.1 Nyctanthes arbor-tristis | reverse complement strand
CGTTCTCTTATCAGATCATCTTTATCGCCTTTGCAGGATAGTACTCATGCTCTTATCAGATAATATGGTCTTACTAGACCACCTTACATGATTTATGGCCGCAGTGAGCTCGGTTCTCAGATCCTTTCACAGTAACGGAGGGTCTCTATAATTCTCCGGGTCAAGTGCTCACATATTTTACCCATCATAGTAGTCTACTTTGACATCACATTTCAAACGATAAGTGCCCACACAAAGCAAAATGAGAACTAAATTATCACAATAGATCTTATTTAGTTGTTACTGCACTCAAGAGCAGCCTTCCTATACACATCTATATCGTTACCACTCATCCTCAATTTGCACTTCCCGACGCTCCGCTCGGCTTCCAATGAATTCAAGTTAAACTCCTCCTTTGAAAATGCCTTCTCAAATATTATAATCTCCACCATGAAAAGAGCTCAATTATCCAATTACGCTTTTTACTTTTGCAAATTGAGCATACAACGCGAGATTAATGAACTAAGAGTTAAATTAACATCATAAAAATTCACATGCCATAAGGTCAGCTCTTGTGATAAAACATTTAAAAAACAAAGCACAAGCTATTATGTTAAAATTAGCATTTTAACCCCTTTTACTAAGATAAGTGATACGATAATTGCATAACGAGCGGCCTCGATCCGATCTTGTCAAAAAATAATTTGAGTCTCACTATTTCTAGGTAATTATTCAGACAATTTTATCTTATCTTATATTATATATTAAACTAAGATAATGACTACATGCAATTTTTCCCGCCAAAACCACAATCCACATTTCCAACTAATTAGACGTCAAATTAAATCTTTAATATCTTATATATATGTTTTTATTTTGTACACACATATATAATATACGTAATTATAATATATATTATAACACACACACAAAAAAATAAAAGTTATATCTCGAGTTTGGATTTTTTAATTGAGATAGTTTCTAAAAAATAAATAAATAAATAAATATATCTACTCTCCCGCTTATATATTGTTATTTTATATGCTTTCAATCGTATACATATTCTAATACTAATATATATTATCTATACATATATAAATTTGAAGATTGCAAGTTAATCTCCAATTTTGCATTATTTCCATATATATATATATATAATATACACACTCGTAATTAAACTTCAAATTAATCTCCAATCTTATACTATTTGCTATCCATTACTGTTTGGTATATCTATTCTATTAATTTTTCGACTATCTTCAAATATTTTATATATCTTCAAAATTCTAACACTTCACAGATAAATTTTGAATATTGGGCTATTGAGACTTCCTTATCATTTCGATTAAGTATCTACTCGTAATATTGATGGCATAATAATAACAAAAAAGTAAAATAAAATCAATTTCAAGACTTTTACTTTAATTAAATTTAATATGATAAACCATATATCATAAAATAAAACCTATGACTATATGTTTACTACATTGCTTAATTTATTATTTTGCTGTGAAAACCTATATATTGGTAAAAATTTAAGTTGAGATGATATAACAGTAATAATACTTCATAATGATTTAGAATAAAAATAAAAAATTCTTTTAATTTTTTTAGAGTGGAAATATGGTTAAAATTAAATTAGTTTCAAAACTTTGATTTTAATTTAATTCAATACGATAAACCACGTGGCTATATTTTTTCTACATTACTTATTTTTCTTATTATTATTTTTTTTGGTGAAAACCTATATATAGGTAAAAATTTAAGTTGACAGTATACAATAATAATAATGATTTAGAACAAAAAAATTATTTTAATTCTTTTTAGAGTGGAAAGTAATTTTTAATGTTAAAGGTAAATCATAAAGAATTTATCATTTGTTGTAATATTACTTCCCATAGGTCTTTTGTAATAAGAGGGTGTATACTTATATATATATATATATATATTTTTTAGAATGGATTTAGTATATATCTATTTCTTTAAAGAATTTATGACACCAAATAAGGAGATGCAAAAAATAATTTTTCCAAGAATATATGATAGAAAATAAATATGGCAAAGAATTTATTTTGATAAATTAATATCGCCCACACTCTAAGGTACTGTTTGATTAGAAAGCATGGAAAACGCATAAAAAGAAAATGAATTCTAGGTAATTGAATTCCCTAGAATTAATTTTCATAGGAAATGTGAATTACACATGTTCAATTGGCTTAATTTTCTACTTAGAAATAGTTGTTGTTTTTCCTCTTTTGGTGTTTGATAGATATTATTTTCCATCAAAACAACATTTTTTACCAAATTTTATTATTTAATAGTCATTATTTTTTAATAGAAATTATCAAAGATTCATTATATAAATTGTACTATTTTCCATTTTTTTATTTGTCAAAACTACCCGAGCTCCAATTTTGAGTTGAATATATTCAAGACGAAATCAAGCCACGATAAATAAAAAAAGATAACTAATATGAAGCTTTTGTCATGCATGATTTCTTTCATAGACAATGATGATATGATGAGAAAATTTGAGAATAGTCATGAAGATCGGGTAGGAGGCTTTCTGACGATTATTCATGATTCAATGAATAATTTTGAAGCCAGCAACTATCCCAATAATGCAATTAATAAGTAAAAGCTTATACTAACAAAGAAATTATAAGAAATTCAGTGAGTGATTTGTGCATGAATGTAAAGATAAAACAAAGCTATAAGCTTCAATAACAATACATAATTAGAAAATTTGAAATGATTATAAAATCTTATAAATGTTTCTTTGCGTTCTTGTACTATATTTATTCAACAAAGATATGAATGTGACAATTATAGAGTTAAATAAATTTTGTATGCTATCTTTTTCATGGTTTCTTAGTTTTCATATTCAACATAATTAAATTTATATTAAAAAATTTCTCACTAATTCTTATTTTTATTAATCTAAAGTACTGTTTTATGAATGCCAATTTAATTAGTTTTGTGTCAAGTGAAAGAATTTTACGCAATAAAATTATAATTATTTGTAACATGTGTATATGAGTAAGTAATACACAATAAAATTGTGATTATTTGGTTCTTTATATTATCAAGTATTTTTTTGACTAATTATTCTATTCCAAGCAACGACGGGTATACAACTAGCCTATTATAAAATGAGATAAATTAATCATTTTATCATTAAATTATTTTTCCCCGATTACACAGTACATAAGAGAAAATTGTGAATTTACCCTCATTTATAAAAAAATTATTTGAATAATTACCTATAAATAGTATTTTCTAAATTATTTATTTATTTATTTTTGGGGATATATATGTCAAGAGTCTTTAGTCTATATCCCCAATTGAGCAATGGGCCAAAAAAAAAAAAAAAGAAAAAAACCTTAACTTTAAAATAAATGGAATTGAATGATTTGATTGTACAAATAAAAGATTAGTGACATTTTGATGCAAAATTAAGTGACTTGATTTTACCATATTAAAAGATAAGCAGCTTGATTTCAAAGCAAACTTGAGTCATAAAATTGTATCCATTGAAAATAAGTGAGATGCAAATCCACTCAAAATTTGATGACCTCATCAAGTACAATTACCCCATTACCCCCACCCCCGCGCCGCCCCATGTGGGCAGATATTATCTTTCCCCAATCTTATAAACGTGTCATCCAAGGGTGCTTGTCCCAATAATAAATCAAATAATAATATTATCCAGTTCTTGTTTACTTATCGAGTTAATTTAGTGTGAGTTTATATGACTCTTTATCATACCTTTGTTGAAGTTTATGTCTTTTTTGCCCCCGTCATAAAATTTTTAGTGAACACAAGTCATCTGATACGTAAGATGATGAGACTAACAATACTCTAATCAAATTATCCTCATATATGGGTATGTTATTAACACATAAACTTGAGCTATCATTCCTGGTTCCTAGATCCAATCTACAGTCGGATGTTTAGATGGCTTGTATCTTTATACGCCACATGACATGAGCGTCAGTGATATGGCAGTAGGTCAAAATTAATGTCACCCGTCTCGAACGATCTCTATCATTAAAAATAAAGAAAAAGAGAAATCCCATTAAAACCTGTAACTAATACATTGGTTACTGGCCACGCGCCTAGACCAGCCGTGGTCCTACTTTGCGTAGGAATCAAGACATTTCTAGAGTGTGCTTTCCTATACCAGAAAGGAATCATTTTTTCATATTCTTACACGTATCACCCATAGAAAACTTTGACGCCGTAAAATCCCAAATCCGGATATTTGAATCTCCGATTTCCCATTCTCCTAATTCAATACTCAACCCACAACTAAAACACTCACAACTGATATCAAAATCATTTTTATTCATGCATAATTCAATGAGGCCAGAAAACTCCTAATACCAAGAACTAAAAAGTTCCATCTTCCACCCAAAATTAACAAGTATGGTTCAAGAAAAAAGAAAAAAAAAGAAATGAATAAGTAGATACATTAGGCATAATATTGTTTAAAATTGAAATCACGTACAAACTTCTCTTCTTTTCATTTATTGGGAGTATCGAGGTTTCATTACTCTTAAAGCACTGGAAATTTTTTTTCCTATTATGGCAACTCCTGTCGTTGCAGGTGTATAAATACACACTAAACTACACTACACTTTATGTGGTGAGTATGGACACTCTCACAAAACTGCTCGTGTCGCAACACCTCTTAAATCCGTCCTAAAATTACTGTTCAACAAAATCCAACCATTCCTAATTAAAATCCATTTGAGATTGCTCTTTCAAAATTATTTTGAGACTCAGAAGTCAATTTTTAACCTACGCGGCTATATAGCGCCACTTAAGCAATTCTAGATAGCAAATAATGTAACATTAAATAATATAAGCGGAAGTAAATAGATGAATAACGGTCCAATTAATTCTACTTATATTATTTGATACAAGAGTTAATCACTGTGTTCCGTAGCATTATTATTATTATTATTATTTTTTTGAATGCCTTCTGAAATAATTATTTTTCAAATTATTTTAAAGGGTAGCGAAAAATGCTCTTTTGTCAGCGTACCTCGACTTTAAAACGGACTGGTTATGATGAGTGCAGGCGAGCTGAGCATGATCGCCGATCTGAACGACACGGTGGAAGGATTGGCCTCGAGGAAACGGCCCTCCAGCTTCGCTGCCGTAATGGAATGAAGGAATCCCCGGAGGAGGGGAGTAGAATTTAAAGGAAGATGGGTGGGGTATTATAGTAATATGAGTCCTGCCTGACGATGATTTCGGTGTGTCGGATAGCGTTTGGTGGGTCCCATCATGGGATCGTGGGATCGGTAAATGGTCAAGCACTGAAGTTAACATCAAGGGAGACATGGAGGGTTTTTATTTGCTGCCAGGGAAATCATTTGGCTGTGTCTTTGGAGCTCAAAAGAGAAGATTTTTCTTTGACATGGTGGAGATTAGTGAGAGATTATAAAGGAACGTAGGAAATAATTTTTCTTAAGAGAGAATATGTATTTCATATTAATGATTGATTTATTGGTCGGCTTTTTTAAAACAAGCTCAAGATCGTTCGGTGACCATTTATAATTGATTTTCCACATATATGAAGTATATGGTATACATATAATTTGATGTAGAATAGATGATTGAATAGATTGATCGATGAATTAGATTGAAAATGGCCATAATCGTAATTTGGTGATTTAGCGCTTGGTGTCCAATTGAGGCAAGTCATGCATTCCTAGAAGTGGAACGACGAGACGGACTTGAGGCTCGATTTAGGCCATTTGGGGTCATTTAGGCCTCTGGATCCGAAGTTTAGGTAATTATATTCCCACCATAAAAATTAATCATTATACCAAATTATTATTCCACCACAATTAAAAATAATTTTGATAAACATGCCATAAGAATTTTACAACTATAACCTCCTTAGTTTTAAAAAAGATAATAAAATCATTTAAAAAGTAATGAAACATAATAGGGTATTTTTATATTAATTAATCATTATCATCTCCATTTTTACTTCTTAACACCACTAATCCAATACTATCACAATGAAGAAAAGAAATTCACTCAATCATTTTCATGATTTGATTCATTTTATTCATCTCTTTCCTTCAAATATATATATTTTTTCTAACTATGAATTGCAAGCAAATCGACTTATCTGATGTCTACTATCTATTCCAACATGATACAAAAGATCCAGATAAGAAAGTTCTATTCCCTCAATTAAAAAAACAAAAAATTATTTCTATATTTTTGTTGGAATTTTGGTTTAAATTTTTTTTTTAAATTTTTTTAAAAATATTTCCCAAAGCGCATACCTATTTCCTTTCACTATTGAAAAAGGATAATTAGTTTGCATAAAATAAAATAAAAAAAACTAAGCTATTGAATCTTTACTTAATTTAATGAAGATAAAGAGGGAAATATATATAGTTAAATTAAGAATGCATTAAATTTAACACTATGATAATTATAATCACTAAAAATATTTTGAGTTAGGTTATGTTGTGGGCTATTTGGGTTATTGATGCAATTATACTTGTGGTTATTAAAGTAAATAGAATTATTATTTTAAATTGGTCTGTAAAAATTAATTTGTGTAGTAGGAATATAATTACTGCTCAAGTTTTCTGTCTTCTAAAGTTTATTTTGTGATTGTTAATTTACCATTTTGCACATATATCTTGTTAACAACTATTCATATATGCTATTTACAATGAATGAATAATATTTTTAATGGGGTAATATTTTTAATGGGGTTTTTTTTCTCTTATGGTAGATTTGAGATCTCGATTCTTGCAAGGTTTTCGCGCGGGAAATCTTGTTATTCTTTGTCACAATTTAACCCCCATACCACACATACCTTTACAAACCCATTATCGTAATTAAATATACAATTATAATTGATTGTCAAACCATTTAGTCATACTTCTTGTTCTCGTACTCGACAGTCATTAACAAGATCAAAAGTTGTTGGTTGAACCCTTTGACTGAATCTCTACCAAGGTGGTGTCTCCAACTTAGATTTCAATTGATTTTAGAAATTCAAAAAAAAAAAAAAAATTGTCGTCCTTGATTAAGATTTTATTGGATTATTCTAATAATATTCAGTGTCCACAATTAGATTTTTAATATATTTCATATTTCATACAAATTCCGTGTCCTTAATAAAGAATTTTAACAAAATTCGTCACATGATGGGTTATGTTATGTTGATGTCACTTAAAAGATATATATATATATATACATATCTATATAATTTTTCATACAATAAAAGTTCATACCATTAGAATCTCATGGAGTAATAAAACTGGTACTAAACAATGTAAAGGAGCATGGCCCTGGTGCAAAGATCACTTACAAGTTGAGAAATCTTATGGGTTTCAAAAAGTTGAGGAAAGCATAAAACTTGCATGGTGATGGATAAATGAGATATAAGATATGGCATTGTTTTGGTGCAAAAGTTGCGCCAAAATGGTGCAGTGAGCTGGAGATGCTTTTGTATCATTAGAATTTTCATTTCACATGTAATTAGTTATATACTCAACTTCAATGGCTACGAATTTGATTACTACACTTCAAAGTTAATAATTAAGTCAATCCATTTATATGGCATTTGATTAATTAACAGAATTACAGAAACTAAAGATATATATACTACATCCGTCCCAAAAAGATAGTACAGTATTTTCATTTTAAGCCGTCATAAAAAGATAGTTCAGTTGCTATATCAAGCTAGCATGTATTTAATATTTTATTTTCATGTTTGCCCCTATTTAATTAACAAATTTAATCTATCTTGGTACGCACAAATTTTGGGAAAAAGCATTCTACCAATTTCAATTCTTATAATTTAAGTCATTCACATTGTATATAACCATTCAAATTTCTTCTCAATAATTATATTGGTAATTATTCTTACATCATTAATTAGGTATGAATGTTAAAATTGGAAGAACACCTATAAAATATTTAATGTTCCAACAAAATTACCTACAATTTCTTAATCTAGGTAAAATTACCTACCGTCATATCTTTGCATGACAGATGTAGTAGTAATAATAATAATATAGTGGATGATGTGTTATTTCACATTAATATGTTTTCATGATAATCGAAATTGTAAAACCTAATTAAAATTATTAATCAAAGATAGACCCTTTTTTTTTTTTTTTTGGGAATCATCAATTTATTTCTCCATTTTTCCAATAACATGCTCCCCTCTATGTTATTGAAGTTTCTTTTTCTTTTTTTTTTCCTTTTCTATCTTTTTTTCCCCTTAAACTTTCCCCTTGACTTATAATTTAGCGAAGACATAACAATGTGACGTTAATAGAATGACTGTTGCAGTTAAATAAAAGTTCACTGACCTAATTAAAATTTGGTGATTGAAATTTTAAGTGAGCTAGTTAAATGAAGATTGAGTAATTTAATTATTACTAACAATTAAAATACAGCAATATAAGTGAAGAAAATGAAAGTAATTTTCGGTATATAATTTGCGCTTAAAGAAGACTTCACAAATAATCATTACAATATGCACACTTTCAAATTATTATATGATATGAAAACAACATTGCGCCTCAAATTATGTATTCTCTATTGTTAAGTGATAAATTCTACATTGATCAAATATAAAAATATAAGCGCTTGTGCTACTCTTTTTTAATAAGGTTGATCTTTTAAGATGTACCCCAAGTCTTAATACCTATGTCATGTGTGCATCTTGTTCTCTTTAGCCATCATGCAATAATAATAATAATAATAATAATAATAATAATAATAATAATAATAATAATAAAAATAATAATAATAATAATAGAGATACAACAAGATGAAATAGAAGGAAAGAAAGTTGGACCCTTTTTCTTCATAACAGTAATTTTTATGTTACTTTCATTTCATTGTTAATAGCTTGACACATAAAAGTCATACATGCAATAATCGTGGGATTTTTAGCACTTAAAAAAGAGGGTGAAATAGAAAAAGAAGGTAGAGGGTTGAAAATTCACTTATAAAGATCGAGGATTCATTTTTTGCACTTTTTCTTGAGCATTATTAACGATTCATTTTCTACACTTTGTTTAGGAAAAAATTCTACATGATATGGCTCCTTGCACGGAGCTAGATAGCCCAATAAAAATCAGTTAAGTCACATGCGTCATGCACGTAAGATTTAACTAGTCGCAGAAATCAAGCATAAAAGGAATTTTAAAAAAAAAATGTCGCATGTGTGTAATATCTAATGTCAAGTTTATCAAGATTATTATGGGTATTTTGATTTAAATCTTGATTTCAATTCGAAAATTTTCCGATTGTTTTGGGTTTATAGAAATTTATTTATTAGGTATGTAAAATAAAAGGGGAGTGTCAGGAAATAAATCATACTAAAAGCATTTACGTCATTTCATTTATGGTTATTTCAGGAAATAAAAGAAATGTGGTGGTCAGAAAAGAGAATGTAATGGTAATATAACTAGTTTTTCACCCGAGCGTTGTACGGGAAGATAATATAAGAAATTCAAAAGGAGTAAACTTTATTATTCAAAAAAAAAAAACTATAATCTTACATCATTTATGTGTGGGCATGGGAAACAATATATGTGTTGTCGTACGATGAAATCTTAAGTTAATGGAGGTTAAAATGGAGTAAAATGAGTAAAAATCCTTAACACAAAACCATAATAAGTATAATTCAACTGAGTATAATAACTTAAACAATGAACAATAAAAAAAATTAGTATGGAAATAAACATGCTAACTTAACAAATCAAATAACATATGTTAGATCCAATAAATATAACTTAAATTAATGATGAAAGATAATACATGAGATCGGAAATCAATTAGATTAAAAACAAATTGATATACACAACTATATTAAAATAAGTTAAAGAATTTGAACTTCTACGTATTCATAGAACAATTTAGGTTTTAAATTCCAACGCATTAAAAAAAAGATAATAGTAAAAGTGTATGGACTAAATAAGAGGAGCAAAACACAAATGTTGACCCAAAATAAAATAGAAAAAACAAAAATAAAAAAGTAGATGGATTCAAATGCACAAAATTTATTATTAGTATTGGGGAAGCTCATGGTTTAATCTGTCTTGTTGAGCTACCCAAAAGCATATATTATAGGTTGAAAACGGACATCGTATGTGAAAGTTATGCTCGATTCTTTGAACACAAATTATTGAACTCGCAAAAAAAAAAAAAAAAAAAAAAAAAAGAAGAAGAAGAAGAGAAGTTGACGGCAAATGGATTCGACGGCAAATGGATTCGAAGTGGAAATTTATGGTAAAAATGGATGTGGAATTTAATATTGGAATAAGACTATAATTATGGAAATATTAATGTTGTTAAATATTCCTAATTAATTAATAAAATAAAACAAAATATATAATTATGAAAAAATCAAACGACAAAAATTTTCAAGAGAAATATTAAATGGTCAAGATGAAATGTTAATTTTACCAAGTGAAAAAAGCAGGAAATGTAAAAATAGCAATGGCTTTGCTTTTATATATATATAGATTAGGATACAAATTAAGTATAATAATTAATTTTCTCAAAAAAATTCCATATAAAAAAAATGAAGAACAAGAAAAAGGAGGATGTAACACCCCAAAATTTAATTTATGCTTCTTCCGATCTTTCTAGAATTTTTAGGAATCAAATAAAGTGATATGCTCGATTTTATTAACGATAAAATTATTTATTATGAATAAAACATAATATTTTTTATATGACGATTATCCGTTAAGGATAATTGTGAAGTTTACTCTAGGGTAAAGGCGCGATTAAACAGAAATTTAATTGCAGATTAGCTCTTAAGAAAAATTATAAACAATTGGAAATTAGAATAATTAATATTATTAAAAATTCGTAAACTCAGGTACGCCCATTTTCCTTTGAAAGTGGCTGGCCAAGCTTTATTATCTAGTCAGCCACCTTTTGATACCTGGCCAGCCAGGTAGCGTTACTTCGCGAGCTAGGTAACATGTTTTGGCCAGCCAAGCTAAGTACCTGCCCAGTCAGATAACCTACTCAGCTAGCAAAGTCATTTCTACATCATTTTAATTTTTATACTTTATAGTGTGATTTTAATATGGTACATATACATGTGATATAGGGATAGAGTGTTTAAGCAACTTTAGAGGTAAATATGATAACTCCACATACAGTACAAAGCTTAATTTGTTGAGTATATGCTTCTTACGTACGATACTTGAATGATGCAAGTGTGTCTACTCGTGTGCATTAATAGATTGATGTTATTACACCGTGCATGATGTGTAGCACACTAAGCATGCATACATTGAGCATAGGGATTATCAGCATATGTGAGTAACATGTCATAGTGTGGTGAGTTGTGCATTGGTGATGCAGTGAATTATTTGCGTAAGGTTCCTATATAATGCACCGCTTATATAGCCGTCCGAGTAGATACGCCACTTGGGGCGGTGCACCCTCGTGAGTGTTGGGGGCTCGGCGACTGGCTGACTGGATATATAACGCAGTGTTGGGCCAAGCGGCCCACTGGTTGGGTATATATACTGGAAGCAGTATTAGGGGCCCAACAGCGGATATAATATGGCCAGGCATTGTCTTTTGATATTGGTTAGTCCTTGGCGACGGTCAAGGCATGGTAAGTCTTTGGAAACAAGGCATCTGTATATATTGACAGACATTATTTATAATGAGCTCACGCGGTGCTTTATACATGGGATGCAGGCCCTGTGTGACTGGTCGATTTGGTGCGTGGGAGTATCAGTTCATTTGTTAGATATCATGAGTAGGCCATGCATGTTATCATGTTTACTGAGTCTTTGTGGCTCACGTAGTTGCTTTGTACTGTATGTTTATGTGTCAACAGTGCAGACCATTGGAAGTTCAAGGAGGGTTGGACTGAGATAAACTGAGTCATGCCAATTTTATCGTGGTAAATAATTATATTCTGCTGTGCGGGATAAAATAGTATTTTGTACTTTTCTGAAGGGGTGAGTCATTATAGATGGTATCAGAACATGATTCTGCGTCCTGCTAGCATATGTCAGTTCATACCATACGAACTTCGAGTGACTAATTGAGTCATTATATGTTGTTTATGTTTATTTATGTTATCAGAGTACGTAGTGGAAGCATGATTTAAGAAGTTATGAACTTTGAATTTCGAGGGCGAAATTCTTTTAAGAGGGGAAGTGTTGTAACGCCGCAAAATTTCATTTATGTTTCTTGAGATTATTCTAGAATTTTTAGAAATCAAATAAAGTACTATGCTTGATTTTATTAAGGATAAAAATTATTTATTATGAATAAAATATAATATTTTTAAGATAACGATTATCTGTTAAAGATAATTACGAAGTTTACCCTAGGATAAAAGCGCAATTAAATCAAATTTTAATTGCTGGTTTGCCCTTAAGAAAAATTATAAATAGTTGGAAATTAGAACCATTAATATTATTAAAAATTCGTAAACCCAGGTATGCCCATTTTCCTTTCAAAATGGTTAGCCAAGCTTCATTACCTAGCCAGCCACCGTTTGATACCTGGCCGACCTGGCCGGCCAAAATGTTAAACATTTTGGCGGCCAGGCGTTTACCTGGCCAGCCAGGTAATATTACCTGGCCAACTAGGCTTCTGCCTGGCTAGCCAGGTAGTGTTACTTGGCAAGCTAGGTAACATGTCTTGGTCAGCCAATCTAAGTCCCAGTCAAGTAACCTACTCGGCTAGCCAAGTCATTTCTACATCTTTTTAATGTTTATACTTTATAGTGTGGTTTTAATATGGTGTATATAGATGTGATGGAGAGATAGAGTGTTCAAGCATCTTTAGAGGTAAATGTGATAACTCCACCTACAGTACAAAGTTTAATTTGTTGAGTATATGTTTTTTACGTGCGATACGTGATTGATGCAAGTATGTCTACTCGTGTGCATTAATAGATTGATATCATTACACCGTGTAGATGTGTAGCACGCCAAGCATGCATACATTGAGCATGCGGATGATTAGCATATGTGAGTAACATGTCATGGTATGGTGAGTTGTGCATTGGTGATGCAGTGAATGATTTGCGTGAGGTCCACATATAATGCACCGCTTATGTAGCTGTTCGGGTAGATACGCCACTTAGGGCAGTGCACCCTCGTGAGTGTTGGGGGGCTCGGCGGCCGACTGACCAGGTATATACACTGGATGCAGTGTTGGGGACCCAGCGGCCCGCTGTTTGGGTATGTATACTGGATGCAGTGTTGGGGGCCGACAGTAGATATGATATGGCCAGACATTGTCTTTTGATATTTGTAAGTCTTTGGCGACAGTCAAGGCATGATAAGTCCTTGGAAACAAGGCCTGACCCCCAGAGTAAATTGACAGGCCTTATTTGTGATTAGCTCACGCGGTGCTTTATACGCGGGACGCGCACCCTGTGTGACTGGTCGGGTTGGTGTGTACGAGCATCAATTCATTTGCTAGATATCATGAGCAGGACATGCACGTGTGCTCTTCCGATCTCTGAGTCTTTATGACTCACGTAGTTGCTTTGTACTATAGATTTACGTGTCAACAGTGTGGACCATTGGAAGTTCAATGAGGGTTGGACTGAGATACGCTGAATTATACTGATTTTATTGGGGCAAATAATTATATTCTAATGTGCGGGATAAAATAGTATTTTGTACTTTTCTGAAGGGGCGAGTCATCACAAAGGAGTTGAGGCAAATGGATTCAAGTGACGGCTCATCAATTAAGAAGCTGAGATTTATATTAAAAATGACGGGAAATTTAATTTTGGAATAAGAAGATAATTATAGAAATATTAATGTTGTTAAATATATGTAACTAATAAAATAAAATAAAGTCTATTAATTATAAAAAAAATGTAACGGCAAATATCTTCAAGAGAAATATTAAGGGTCAAGATGAGACAACGATTTTAGTGAATGAAAAAGAGGGGGAAAAGTAAAAATGGCAACGACTCTGCTTTTTTGTGTGCATGTGTGTGTGTGTGTGTGTGTGTGTGTGTGTATATATATATATGAGATAGAAATTAAAAATAATGATTAATTTTACCAAAAAATTTCATACCAAAAAAAAAAAAAAAAGAAAAAAGAAGAAGAAAGAAGGAAGAGTTGACGGCAAAATGGCACTACTACATAATAGCATAATAGGCGTCGGTTGTATTGATGAATAGGTGCCAGTCAGTTGTTTCGCAGAAACTGACGCCTAAATTTAATTAAAAAAATAATAATAAAAAAAAAGAAACAATAGGTGTTGGTTGTAGTGGTACAACCGATGCCTATTGTTTACTTTAGGCGTCGGTTCAAGTAAATTTTAAAAAAAAAATAAATCAGAGAATGTAAACTGAAATGTTCAAAACTTCCAAAAAAGCCCCAAAATTTGGATCTAAATACCCAAAAAATAACATAAAAAAAGGAAAGAGCAATGAAAATTACAAAAATTGGACGGAAGAAGCAAAACATATCTAGAAATCTTAAAGCATAAATTAATTTGGACAACAACTTATGAGTTTTAAGAAGAAAAAGTACAAAAGAAACTGAAGTCACATACAATTCCTTCAATTTTTTCAAGTTCTATCAAATCTCTAACAATCAAGAAGCACTACTTACCTTCAAATCCGGAATAACCACAGACTCTTATGATATCTTGGCTGTTAACTGGTCGGCTGATGCCTTGGTTTGCAACTGGATTGGTGTTTCTTGCAGCAGATATTAGCAGAGAGTTATAGCCTTAAATGTTTTTGGGGTCAACTTTGGATGTGTCATTGCTCTAAATCTTGGAAATTTAACATTTCTAAGATCTTAAAACATCAACTCCAACAATTTCGCAGGGATTGCTTGCTATTTTACGTTGGTTGGAAGAGATTTATGTGGGATTTAACAACTTCATCGGAGAGGTGCCTCCATGGTTTGAAACCGTAACAAAACTTCGTCATATTCTTTTGAAAAACAATAGTTTCTCCTTCCAGCATCTTTATGCAACAACCCTAAGATACAAGTACTTAACATGAGGAATAATTTTATTTGAAATAGGGAACCAATTATCAGAAATGAGAGAGAGAGAGAGAGAGAGTGTGTGTGTGTACAAAGACAAAAGGTCAACAGAAAAGCGGGGGGTTTGCGTATTTGAGCAGAATTAGCAGAGGCAGCGTGTGGAAAAAATATGGTCAAAGGAAAAAAAGGAAACGGCAGACCATGCGGCCCATGGGAGAAGACAAAACAAGCTCTCTAATATTAATATATAATATATATGTTATATCAAAAAGGCGTATAGTCAAAGGAAAAAAGGCAGTAGCAGACCATGGGTGTTATGACCCGAATTTTCCTAAATTATTTTCTACTACATGCTCGGTGAAAGTCAAAATTATTGGGTCAAAGACCAAGCCATAAAGGTGCCAAAAAGGATAAGATGATTGTTGGAGGGATGTATGAAAATTTTTAGAATTTTTAAACCAACTTATAAGACTTAAAAGAGTTGGGGGGCCTTGTGTGCAAATTTCCCTATTTAAGCCAAGATTCTTGCATTTTGGTCAAAGAACACACACAAAACACACACTATTTTCATGACTTTCAGCTGTGAGCAGAAAAATTGGAAGAAAATGGAAAGGAAATAAAGGGAAAAGGAAAGGAATTCGTGGGTTTGCACTTAGTTGACTTTGTCTAGTATATGAGATCAAAATTCACAAATCAAAGAGGTAACTCAAGTGGCGATTTTTTTAGGTTTATGTATTTGGTATTAAATGTTAATTTTATAGCTTCTTTTCATGAATTGAGGCTTGATAAATTGTTTTATATGTTATGTAAAGGATGAGTTTTAAGTTAACAACTTCAATTGTAAATTATTATGAGATTGCCATGAACCCTAGAATATGAAATTTGGGGATTTTTGGATTGTAGTTGGTGAATGTGATTTATGGTGAAATGGTGATGAAAAATAAGTAAATAATGAGTTGGAAATTTTATCTAGTGGATTTCTTTTTAAATATGCATGGATATTGAAGTTGGAGATTATGGTGTAATATGTTTGAGAAGTGATGTAAGAATAAAAGACATATTTAACAATGGGTAGTAATGGGATGCTAAAAATAAGTTGGAAATGATGATTTGGGAATGTTCGTGTTATGACACTTTCGATGGAATTATGGTGGTACTTTAAGTAAAGAGACATTCTCATTGTTTCAGGTGGTGACGAGGAGATTGGGAAAGCCTATCAGCCACGCTAGATTGTAGCTATAATTCTGTGAGTGGAAAAAATGATTTTTTCCAAGTTTTGCATGATTTAACTATTATAGTATTTCATGAAATATTTCATTATTTCTATAGATTCTCAATTTCAGGAAAATTATGCTATTATAATTATCATGCTATGTGAATGATTTACATTATGAGAATAAAGATTTGATAAAAGAATTTATATTATTATGTTATGAAATATTTGTGAAAGCATATTATAAGAATTATTTTCAAAATCACCAAAGTACATGTGTGATCATTACCAGCTTTGCATCGTGTGATTCGTTCCACGGTATATTGACCAGTTCAGTGATTACCCGCTCTGCATCGTGTGCTCTTCCGTTCCACGGTGCATGACCAGTTATATATAGGTCTTTGGGACCCATCATCATACACACATAGGCTTTGGGCCGTGTATGGTGGTGTTTGCCTTTAGGGCTTGCTCTACGAGCATATGACCAGTTATCCAGTTATTCAGTTATCAGAGATCGGAAGAGCGTCGT